>JACXGI010016244.1:0-16177 GCA_016801175.1 Esox masquinongy | reverse complement strand
CCCCTCTGAGCCTGGGTCCTCTCTAGGTTTCTTCCTAAATTTCGGCCTTCTTAGGGAGTTTTTCCTAGCCACTGAAATTCAACACTACTGTTGTTTGCTCCTTGGGGTTTTAAGGCCGGGTGTTTTGTAAAAGCACTTTGTGACAACTGCTGATGTAAAAAGGGCTTTATAAATAAATTTGATTGATTGATTGATAGACGACTGGGTCAGAGTATCTCCAAAACTGCAGCCCTTGTGGGGTGTTCCCGGTGTGCAGCGGTCAGTACCTATCAAAAGTGGTCCAAGGAAGGAAATGCGGTGAACCGGCGACAGGGTCTTGGGCGGCCAAGGCTCATTGATGCACGTGGGGAGCGAAGGCTGGCTTGTGTGATCCGATCCAACAGACGAGCTACGGTAGCTCAAATTGCTGAAAAAGTTAATGCTAGTACTGATAGAAAAGTGTCAAAAGACACAGTGCATCGCAGTTTGTTGCGTGTGGGGCTGCGTAGCCGCAGACCAGTCAGAGTGCCCATGCTGACCCCTGTCCACTGCCGAAAGCACCTACAATGGGCATGTGAGCATCAGAACTGGACCACGGAGCAATGGAAGAAGGTGGCCTGGTCTGATGAATCACGTTTTCTTTTACATCACGTGGATGGCCAGGTGCGTGTGTGTCGCTTACCTGGAGAACACATGGCACCAGGATGCACTATGGGAAGGAGGCAAGCCGGCGGAGGCAGTGTGATGCTTTGGGCAATGTTCTGCTGGGAAACCTTGGGTCCTGCCATTCATGTGGATGTTACTTAGACACGTACCACCTACCTGAGCATTGTTGCAGACCATGTGCACCCTTTCATGGCAACGGTATTCCCTGATGGCATTGGCCTCTTTCAGCAGGATAATGTGTCCTGCCACAAAGCAAAAGTGGTTCAGGAATGGTTTGAGGAACACAACGAGTTCAAGGTGTTGACTTGGCCTCCAAAATACCAAGATCTCAATCCAATCGAGCATCTGTGAGATGTGCTGGACAAACAAATCCGATCCCTGGAGGCCCCACCTCACAACTTACATGACCTAAAGGATCTGCTGCTAACGTCTTGGTGCCAGATATCACAGCACACCTTTAGAGGTCTAGTGGAGTCCAAGCCTCGACGGGTCAGGGCTGTTTTGGCAGCACAAGCGGGATCTTCACAATATTAGGCAGGTGGTCATAATGTAATGGCTGATCGGTGGATACAACAAATGAACATATTTTTGCATTACCTAGTCAAAATATGCACTGCTCAAAAATAATATGGGAACACTTAACACCAAGTCAATAAAACTTCAGGGACATCAGTCTGTCCAGATAGGAAGGATAAGCGATTTTGAATCAATGTCACCTGTTTTGGTGCAAATGAAAGTGATATCAGGTGCACTGGAGAGGCAACAGCAAGACAACCCCCAAAAAAGGAATGGTTTTGCAGGTTGTGGCCACAGGCAATTGCTCTCTCCTTATCCTTCCTGACTGATTCTTCTCTAGTTTTGCATTTTGCTAGATTCCTTGTCACTACTGGTAGCATGAGGCGGTACCTGCAGCCCATTCAGGTTGCACAGGTAGTCCAGCTCCTCCAGGATGGCACATCCATTCGTGCCATCGCAAGAAGGTTTGCTGTGTTTGCCAGCACAGTCTCACGAGCATGGAGTAGATACCAGGAGACGGGCTGTTACACGAGGAGAGCTGCACAGGGCCGTAGAAGGGCATCAACCCAGCAGTAGGATCGGTATCTGCTCCTTTGTGTGAGGAGGAACAGGAGGAGCACTGCCAGAGCCCTACAAAATGACTTCCAGTGGGCTACTGGTTTGCATGTTTCTGAACAAACTGTCAGAAACAGACTCCATGAGGATGTCATGAGGGCCTGACATCCTTTAGTGGGACCAGTGCTCACAGCCCAGCACCATGCAGCTCGATTGGCATTTGCCAGATAACTCACTGATCAGAAGCTCACTGATTCACTGATCCAGGTCTGGGAGGAGATCCCCAGGACACCATCCGCCGTCTCATCAGGAGCATGCCCAGACATTGTCGGCAGTGCATACAGGCACGTGGGGGCCATACACACTACTGAGTCACATTATGAGTTGCCGTGATGAAATTCACACAAGTTGGAACAGCCTGTGATTTCAAATGTTTACTTAGATTTTCGGTGTGAGTTCGAATCCAGCCTTCAATCTCTTGGTGATTTTGGTTTCCATTGACTGTTGTCACGTCATTTTGTTCTCAACGAATTACACAAAGGACAGTAAAGATTTTGATCTTTATTATATTTTGTTCATCGAGACGCGGTGTGATTATTTTTTTGAGCATATATATTACTTCACTGTTAGTATCCGTTTGCATGCTGTTGAACGGTAGACTTTTATTTTGAAGGCAAAACTCAAATTACACTCTCTTTTTGGCTAATCTTTGTTGTGGCTGACTACACATACGTAGCGCAGAGCAGTGGATTCTCTCCTGTGGAGAGCTGCAGGACGTTTTTGAGGTAGGCACATCACCTTGGGATATTTACAGTATTATTAAAAAATAACCAAAGATAATAATGTGCCTAATGTGTTTCGAGGCAGGTAAAAGCGAAGTTGCGAGTTGCAACCGAGCCCTCAGGTATTTTCATGATTTCCTCAGTAAATTTAAGTCAGTAGTAACTGCTTAAATTGTCTGCTTTGGTTTGTTGTTTCTTCGGCTTTCGTTACCAACCTTGTTTTTAGTTTATATTGAATGTCCTCTTCGTTTCTTTCCAGGAAATAGGCTACATGGTCATCAGCTTTCTGTCTCCCGTTTTGGACGGATATATTCATGGATGCGTTTAGAAGGCTGTCACCTCTATAAACGACACTCAGTACCTGCCTTACTATGGTGTTTGAGTAGCAACTGGCAACCAGAAACCTACATTTCATCTAAGATTACCTTTGAAGTTCTGCTTTCATCGCACCTGGAGTTAACATCTAACCAAGAACACGGCGCTGTCTCAACATTTCAGGTAATTTTCTAGCTAATTTCCAACATGTGCACGGAGTCGTTCACATGACAGTTCTGTCAAGGCTACGCTTCGTTATCTTTCACAGGGACAGGGATGAGCGACTTTGCTTTGCAATCTACTGTAGCTACAGGCTGATATTGTCAGCTGTCCTCCAGTAAGGACATTGTACGTTTGTAGGCCATTTAAATTCCAGTTGAAATAGCTTGTACAAGTAGGCTGCAGAAACAAATTCACTCATGGTGCACGAAAATATAGTTCTATAAGGGGCTTACAGTATGCTTTCGGTTATAATATTAGGTCCATAAAAATGCACCTTGACAGTAGAAGGGGGACAAATTATGATTACCAGTTGTTGTGGAATTACCTGTTGTCTTAGCAAGCTGTTTTGCATTTGTCATATGCGTGTCTTTTTGAGAAGCAAAGCTCTCCCCTGTTATACCAAGATATTTATTTATCCACTCAGGAGGTAAATGAGTGTATTACACAAGCGGTTTCTTTCTGTTGTTGACACTGCAACCTCGTTACCATTATCCAAGCACAACCGCTTCTCTGCCACCATTGGAGCGATGCGGTGCTGACATCGGACTGGATGCTGGTGTTTGTGTTGGATATGATTCACAGCTAGGTGAAATCGCCCCCACCCTAAAACATTGGAGTTGAATATCTCTGTTATCACGTGAAAAGTAAATGCCATGTAGTGCTACTATAGAGAATATTCATATAAATACTCTAACTTGTAGGAAATCACATTATCTCAAGACAAATGTACTGCAACATCTACATACCGAATATATGTCTATACTATAAATATATAGGGCCTTGGGAAGGTATTCAGACCCCTTCTCTTTCTCCATATTGTGTTGTTATGGACTTAATTTATAATTGATTAAATCATTTTTGTTGCCGTGAATCTGCACTCAATTCCCTATAATGTAAAAGCAAAAGCACGAAATGTGCCAATTAATTGGAAAAAATGTAGCACAGATGCTTCCTTTGATCATCCTAGATATCTCTAGAACTTGGAGTCCACATTTGGACATGATTTAGAAAGGCTTGCACCTGTCTATATAAGGTCCCACTCTTCACAGTGCATGTCAGAGCAAAAACCAATCCATGAAATCCAAAGAACTCCCCATAGACTTAAGAGATTAGTGTTGCCTCATAGTTCAGGAGAAGGTTATGAAAAGAAATTGCTAAAGCATTTGCAAGTTTTCAGGCAAACAGTGTCTCTATCATTGTAAAATGGAAGAGGATTCAAACCACTGGGACTCTTCTTAGAGCTGTCAGTCTGGCCAAACTAAGTAACCGGGGAAGATGAGCGTTGGGGGTTACCAAGAACCCAATGGCCATTAAAGGGTTGGCGCTCAGACACGGGAGCAATCAGCACCTGGTTCTTATTAGTGATTTTCATGTTCATACTGACTACTTTTCTACAGGGACCTCTGTGTAGATGGTCAGATTTATGCACCGGCAAGAAATCCACTCTTCTGTCTCTTTGACTTTTACTAGTGATGTTCTCCTGTTTTCTGATTGGCTCAGAACTGGTGTCCAGTGACTTGCGATTCAGCATAGACAAAACTCCACTCCTAAGTTGAAGCATGACATTTCAAAGGCAATTAAAGGACTCTGAAACCATGAAGAGGAAGATTCTCTGGTCTGCATAGACCAAAATCTAACTATTTGGCCTGAATATCAAGGGCGATGTCTGATGAAAACAAGCTATCGCTCTTCACCCTGTTAATACCATCCCTACGATGAAGCTTGTTGATGGGAGCATTATGCAACGGGGATGCTACCCAGCGACAGGGACCGGGAGCCTGGTCAGGATTGAGTGAAGGATAAACAGAACAAAATATAGAGAAGTCTTTAAAGAAAACCTAATCCAGAGTGCACAGGAACTTTGACTGATTTTAGCACAGCAACCACCAGAAGCACACAGCCAAGACAATGCTGAAGTGACTTTGGAACAAGTCTGTGAATTTTCTTGAGTGGCTCAGCCAAAGATTAAACATGAACCTCATTGAACATATTAGGGGAGACCTGAAGATGGCAGTTCATCAATGCTCCCCATCCAGTCAACTTGATATTACCTGTAAAAAAAGAATCGGGGAAAACGGTCAAAAACCAGGTGTGCTAAGCTGGTCGAGGCACACCCAAGACATGAAACTGGGATTGCTGCCAAGGGTGTTTCTACAAAGTGCTGAATAAAGCTACTTATGTACATGAGAGAATTCAGTTTTTTTTTTTTTTTCAAAACATGTTTTTGCTATGTCATTATTGGTTAGTGTGTGTAGATCTTTGGGCAAAACAGTCCACAGCACAACAAAATGTTGATAAGGTGAAAGTGTCCAAATACTTTCCGAAGGGTGTGTGTGTGACAACACAGTAAAACACAAATGTGTCTCAATATGAATCTCACCCAGTCATGTTTAGACAGGTTGACTGCTCCATCTGACCTTTAAAATGTCATATCACGTTTTGCCATTTCCTTTTGAAGCCGCTACAGCAGGACCCGCCAGGGGTAAAGATTGGGCTTAGACTTCAACAAAGAACACGTCTGCATCGTCTTGGTAGATCACTGCACACGTCCCCAGCTGACCAAGTCTCCAACCCTCCACAGCTTGCCCTTATCTTGCTGGATTTGGCTTAACGGAGTGCCGGCTCTAAAAGGGTGCTGTGAAGATCCGCTCAAATGGTTGAGTAGCCAAGTGAATGCGGTGAGAACGGCTCGGGCGGAGAGCCATGCTAGGGGATGGAGTTTCTGTTGTGGTGGAATAAGACACTCTTTCCCATTAGGGAGTTTTACCCTCATCAGGGAGTCACAAAACACGTCCAAAACGGATGTATTTTTCTCTGCATGGAAAAGGCTTGTCCTGAGAGAAACGCTGTGTCTGAGTGGCCGGTCTCTGGCGGGGGAGACGCGTGTGGACGGGTTTGCATGAGGGGTACGGATGATTTTCTTTCAGTGGATGTGAAATGCCAGTTGTGAGATGCAGGCAGAACTTGGTGTACCTGCCAGATCGCTGTACAAATGTACACACCCAAGTTTGCTTGACTTTCCTTTCAATTACCCGCTTCACCTGCTACACCTCCCCTTCAACCTCCACCTTTAACCTCCACCTTTACCAGCTCACAGATCACGTGGATTCTCCTGACTGCATTGTCAAGCTTTCGTTAATTTATTACAGGCACAGAATGTTCCTTAATGTGAGAGTGTGTGTGCTAACGTGGCTTCAAACATCACAAGCTCCTATTTCAGGAAGGAGTATTTGGAATTGTCGCGTTCTGTGTCTCTACGTGTTTCATGGCTGTTGGGCTTGGCTTGGAGGGCAACCACTTACTGTGCTTTTTAAAGGTAGACTGAGTAAAATGATTTAGATGCAGAAAGTAAACTGCGAAGTGATTCAGCTTCCACATCAGCTAAGAGCATGACACAGACTTCTCAGCTGTTTTGTTCCTGTTACTGTCACACTGTCTCTTGTAAGGCAAGCCTGTGTTCATGCCCAGATGTTGTGGTGACTGAGAGCATCCCGTGTGTAGTGATATCTGCCTGTGGTGATAACTGCCATCTTGTTTATTCTTCAGTCTACTCTTAAATGACTTGTACTGTGATGTGTTCCTGGTTCGGAGGGAACCTCTAACAGTGTTTTATTGCGTCAAGGGATTCTTGACTGATGTGCGTTCAGGATACACAACCATGATGATCGTTCTGGCTTAATAAGTGTCTGAACCAACTTCATTTTATCCCTTAGCAGAAAAACGATATGTCTTCTTGAAGGCTATTTAAGAAAAATTGTGTACGATTGTGAAATTTCAGCTCTATGGCAGTTGTGTGAGGTTAGATTGCTGGGTTTTGTAGGTTTAAACATGTTTCTTTTAGTTGGGAGGTGACTGTTATTTTCATTTGACACACCATAAAGTAGGGAACAATGAGAGTTAATTGGGTCCCGAATGTCATGTCTCTCCCAGGTTCAGTGTCCTGCATCAAACAGTCATTACCGCATTGTGGGGACAGCCGTGTTCTGTGGGTCGGTAATGACATCTCTGGCCAGGCTCACTGGAAACTTATGCCTTCAATGAAGTCAAGACTTATTTAAGAAATGCAGTCAATCCACCATGATCTGCAAAAATACCGGCATCTGGGTCTGTGTTTTGAATACGGAAAATAATCTGCAGTACCGTGAACACCAGCGTGGCCTAAGCCTTCAGGACTTTACAGTGTACTCAATACCCGATCAAATGGTGCAGAGTCAATGCAGCCTATATCCTGCATTCATCTGCCAATCGGATTCAGGCTGAGCTTATTTGCAACTGATTCCAGTTGTTGGCCGGAGCAAACTGAAATGAGTATCGACCACAGGAAGAATGGTCTTTAGCAGTGACCTGACTGGCCCTTGTTTGTTCCTTTTTATATGTGAAGTTGGAAACCTTGCTGGTTCGTGTGGCTTATTAGCAGCTCCCTTGTGTCAGTGATTCAAACAAAACGACTGTTTTTGAGGTGTTTTTCAGGTTCTCACACTCTGTTGCGCCAGTAAGTGTAAGGTTGTTCTTTCCTGTCCCAGAGATGACAAGGTGAAAAACCCTGTCGTTCTGTCCCTGAGGTGGGAACCAATAAAAGTCTCATCCTACAGGATTCAGTAGATTTCTTTCAGTTTGTTGCCTAATGAGTAGGACTGAATGCCTTGTGTGTAAGTCAGCATCCGTGTTCGACAACACAGCAGGCCTCAGCAAAACCTGTCTGGGAAAGAGCCATGTATTAATTTATGACTGGCCTAGGCGACTGGGGAGAAGAGTAGCAGAATGTGCTCGTTAATCTCTCCTTTTGTCTTCCTAATGAAGTAGGGTGTGGGAGCTGTGAGGAGTCTTTTTAGGCCCATGGGGAAAGTAAAGACAGGCGTATTCTGTGACTGGCGTGTTAGAGGACATCACGCGTGTTTCGTCAGGCTAGGGCAGCAGGTTTAAAAGGCATGTGTGACCCATTATGTGTCACTGGGCCTTGCGTTTGCAACACACTGTCAGTACAAATCCTCTGCTTTCAGTGGACTGTATCATACTTCTATTGAGTCCTGTCTGACAGAAGTTTTCACTCTCCTGTTGTATTTACTGAGGGGCCAATTGTAGTGGACCAGAGCCACTAAGTAGCTCTTGACCTGCGGCCCATTGTGCCCTTGCCGAGTGTCATTCAGGCCACGTGAAAGTGTTTATCAGGAGGGAGAGCTAGTCAGACTCCGGGTGGGGGGCCCGTGGCCCGGGTGGGGGGCCCGTGGCCCGGGTGGGGGGCCCGTGGCCCGGGTGGGGGAATGACACGAAGTGCCTTTATATCAGGGGTCGTGTCGGCTGTTAAAGAGCGCCTGCACTGTGACTGCATTTGCAGCGGTTCAAAATTCCTGACAATTTACTAAACTGCATTACGACTGTGAAAATAGCCTTGTGCCATGCCCTTCAGATTAGATTCTGTCAGTGTCTCTTTCTGTCTAATCAGTGTCATACCTCCCTAGTTACCAGGGCGTGGCTACAGCCCGTCGGTGGGCCTCCCTCCAAGTGGCTGTGAAGACATTTCTTTTTACACTAAAGCATAGAGAATAAACGAGGGATGGTAATTTATAATTGTTATTTCAGAAAGCCACACTAGATGTCCAAACGTCCCCTAGCCTGTTGATTTGAGTGGTGCCCTTGATGTGTTTTGAGGCTTTGGACGGCCGTTTCCATTTCCATGTTAGGTCATTTGGAAAGTGGGAATGCTGCTTTGTGATCTATTATCTATTGCTAGCAGGGGTTACACTAGACATTGTTCTTTGGCACAAAAGCAGCATCTTAATTTTAAGCATTAATTTCTCAAATCAGTTGTCATCTTTCTGGCATGATGCAAGAGCAGCACTTGTCGAACTGTGAAATTTCTCTCAAAACACGAGGATGTTGATTTGGACTGGACTGGTAATATCAGAAGACCTCAGTTATTCAAGAAAACTATAGTTTTTCCAGCTGGAGTTATTACTCTCCCACTAGGTAAAAATAACATACGCTGATCTCTCCCCCGGTAAAACTAATCCTGTGTGAAAAGGGCTTTAGTCCAATCAGAATGACTTGTTGTACCCTACATCCCTATCCCACTCGGCCCCTGACCTTTTCACAGTTTATTTATTATAGTCAAGACATTGCCAGAACAACCATCTCTTTACGGTGAGGTATTCCATTGCATATCATTACGGTACAGTTAACATCGGCCTCCAAACTTGGATTAATCTGACATTTGGCTATGAGACATAAGCAATTTTTTGGCAATAATAAATTCCCCTCAAATTTCATCTCGGAAATCCTGTCACTGTACATTTTTGTTGTCAATATGTAACCTAAGCGATACCTTTCTTTTCACACCACAACATTCAGTGGGGGCTCGTTTTAGAAGTATCAGGTACGCTTACAGAGTATTGTTAAAACAAGAGGTGATGCAACACTGTGGTAAACATGCCCCTGTCTCAACTTTGTTGAAATGTGTTGCTGGCTTCATATTCAAAATGGGTTTTATTTTTCTCAAAACAATAATTATGGGTTTTATTTTTCTCAAAACAATAACATTTCTCAGTTTCAACTTTTGATATGTTGTCTTTGTACTATTTTAAATTAAATATAGGTATAAATGATTTGCACATCAGTACATTGTTTTTATTTGCTTTTTATGCAGCATCCCAACTTTTTTGGAAACGGGGTTATACCTCTTCTCATTGCATCGTGTGTGCGTGTGTGTTTTTGTGTGTGGTTGTGTTTGTGCTTGCGTGTGTTGTGCGCGTGCGTTGGCTGACCAGGCACGCACACATTACCACAACGGCTCGCACCATCATGTGGCTGTGACCCCAGGGTTAAATGTACATTAAGGATGTGTTGACACTGGCGTACGGACCGATTCAGTTGTATTGTGAAAAGCCACATTTGGAAAATAACTGGACCTATTTTTAGACTGATGTAATATGAATGTTGTATTGTACAGAGTTTGGAAAGGCTTTGAAAATGCATGAGTCCCATTTCTGCTGGCACTTGAAGTTCGGGTGAATTTCGGCCTTGTCCTAGCATATTTTCTAAATTCTAGCCTGGCTGCACGCTCATCAAGGCTACATGAAACCATGACTCTTTCCCAGCGAAGCCACCCCGACCCAAATGGAAACCTGGCTCAAGGCTCCTGCAGTTATTGTGACATTTGAAATCATTTCAGTAAATAGAGCGATCTGTAACCACAGTCCCTGTCAGAGCCAACGATTGATTCCATATCTGGGGATTTGCTGTGCTGCCATGAGAAGGACTCTGGATATAACTTTGAAGGACCTCTACTGGATCCCCCAGGAATTGACCACGTGCCTTGAAAGACAACCAGTTGTAGACATGTCGAGAAGATTGGGCCCTTTGAGGCAGGTCAGGTCCGCTTAGCTTTTCGGACACTAAAATATATGCTGAGGTTTTAGGGGGAGAAGATGTCACCTCCAGCGTGCTTATTAAGACTGTGGGGGTCTGGGTGGGTGGGTGTGGGTGGGGGTGTGGGTGGGTGGGGGGGGTTGTGTTTTTGCCTACTAAAAACAGTCACATTTTAAGACAAAGCTGATGGAAAAATGGATTGCAACCTTGCCACCACGTTCAGGGGATTTTATTGTTAGACTCAGCAGAATGACAGTGCCAGTGACAAGCAGCAGCACAGATATTGAGAGAGTGAGAGGCAAGCCTTTCATTGCCCATCAACAAAACAGAGGCCTGCACATCATTGCAGTTCAACAAAACAGAGGCCTCCACATCATTGCCGATCAACAAATCAGACGCCTCCACATCATTGCCGTTCAACAAAACAGAGGCCTCCACATCATTGCCGTTCAACAAATCAGAGGCCTCCACATCATTGCCGTTCAACAAATCAGAGGCCTCCACATCATTGCCGATCAACAAAACAGAGGCCTCCACATCATTGCCGATCAACAAATCAGAGGCCACCACATCATAACCGATCAACAAAACCAAAGCCACATCTTCGCCGATCAACATTAAGTGGTTTCCATTATGCTGTTTACTGTCTGCACCCACGTCACTACACTGTGCATTTGACTGGCATAGGTCTTTGACAGAATATGTGTGGCCCTAAAGTTTCAGGAATATTTACGCTGTGTCGTTAAGTTCTACTCGTTTGGCTAATGGCACATTCAGTAGGCTGTTCATGGTGGGACAGCAGGCCGAGGCCCAGAGCAGCATTCATATCCAACACTCCTCCCCCTTTCTCCCGAGAATAAAGAAAACATCACTAAGGCTGAGCCGTGGCGACGTGCCCAGTAGGCACGGTACGGGTTGTGTCCTAGATACCAGGACACGGCTACTGCCCCCCCCCCCCCCTCAGATGGGACCCCACTGGATAGTCCTCCCTTCCGTCAAGGCTACAACTCTGTCCGATGTATTACAACCCCGGCCAGGGAAGAAGCAGACCAATACTGTCACACAAAACCAAGTGTCCACTTCAGTCCCCAGAGCGTCAAGGACAGAAGGCGATTGTTCGGGCCCTGGAATATACTAGACTCAGCATGCACACTGTGCATATTTTGTCACGTCCGTGATCTTTATTGGGCGGGGGGGGAGCTCCAAATACAGGACCTCTGGAAGCGTCTGTGTTATGAATTTGGGTCAGTTGGCTGGTACCGAATGAGAGCTGTAGCGTCCTGATGGGAGGTGAAGTGTGTGGCCTCTTGAGAACCCCGGTGCTGTATTACAGAAGTGATGAGGACGGTGGAACGCCAAACTACACTGATGACCGGGCCCGGCACATTAAAATGTCATTAATATGTCTCTGTGGCGGAACGGCCTTCCCTTATCTAGATAGTTTTATTGATTTCATCATGTGTGCCATTGTCATGGGCCGTGACTCATGTGGCTGTCAGGTGTGGCGAGGGGGATTAGCTCACCACAGTTCACTCATAACTATCTGCTGTGGCGATATGACAAACGCTTTATACAGGATGCAGTGACAATTACAACCAACCACTATCACACTGCAGCTCACCGCTCGCTCCGGGCCGAGGTTCTCCACTCGCTCCGGGCCGAGGTTCTCCACTCGCTCCGGGCCGAGGTTCTCCACTCGCTCCGGGCCGAGGTTCTCCAACTCTCTGGGCCGAGGTTCTCCACTCGCTCTGGAACCCTGATAGCATGACTTCCATGGCAACCAGGAGTTAGTGAGCCATCTTGCTGTTTGTATTGGACCAGTGAGATATTTCCAGGGAGAGACGGATTCGGAAGAGGTCAGCAGGACGACACATTGGTCTTCAGTCCAACAGGACACATCACACACACACAATGTCAGTTTTAATTGTCAAGTGCACTGATTAACATGCATCATTCTGAACAATTAAATTCTTGTGACATGGCACACGACATGTACGTAGTAATTGAGAAATATATAAAGCAAAACTAATAGCAGAAAATACAAAATATACATAACAATAGTGACTAGAAGCAATTTCAAATAATGTAGAAATGGGAAAATGGACAGTATATAGGAATCTTAAATATTATAAATGTAAGTGTTGTAGTGCCTGTAAATGGATGCAATAGGATGTGCTAATGATCAGTGTTGTTGGTTGAGGAGGCTTATGGTCTGGGGGTAAAAACTGTTTGTTGAGTCTGGAACTGTGTCCCCGATGCTCCGGTGGCGTCTACCAGACGACAGCAGTGTGAACAGACCATAGCCTGGGTGGCTGTAGTCTCTTATGATGCTCCGGTAGTGTCTACCAGACGGCAGCAGTGTGAACAGACCATAGCCTGGGTGGCTGTAGTCTCTTATGATGCTCCGGTAGCGTCTACTAGACGGCAGCAGTGTGAACAGACCATAGCCTGGGCGGCTGTAGTCTCTTATGATGCTCCGGTAGTGTCTACCAGACGGCAGCAGTGTGAACAGACCATAGCCTGGGCGGCTGTAGTCTCTTATGATGCTCCGGTAGCGTCTACTAGACGGCAGCAGTGTGAACAGGAGACTTAGCTGTGAATGAGACCTTTTAATGACTGAATGTTCTCCAGATTTAGTTTGTTGTCATCAGGTTTAGTTGTTAGCATGGTCGGGATACACCAGACAGACTTATGGGACTTTCTCTCATTCAGCTTTAATAACATCCAATATGTGTTCTCAATGTAGGCTACTTGTTAATTATAAACATGAAACATGTATGCACTTTGTTTCTTGTTCCACTAAAAGGGAACCTCCACAGCATGTATACCCTTGTAGAAGAGGCCACTCTGCCAATTCTTGGAAGTGGCGATTTATTCCCTTGGCTTGCTAATTTTAACCTTTCTCACTGAATCAGATATAATTTACCATATTGCAAACTGCTTTGTCACCAGCTCCTCTTTTAACACCCATCAATGTGACCTTCACACTCTGACCCCCTTCAACACTCATCACTGTGACCTTTACATTTTGGCTGGCCCTCGAGCGTAACACAGACTCACTGGTACCAAGTTTTAGCCCCTTTTAGGTAAATTTCCCCTCGAACTCAGCTCACTCCTCAACATCTGCTACTCCAGTAGTTGCTTGTGCTTTCCTAGATATCTCATTCTGATCAGCACTAAATCCTACTCTATTTTTCCGTTCATTTCAGTTCCCTGCCACCAATCTGGATGAAATTGCAAAATCCCTTTAAACTCGACAGTTTAATCACACTTTCAAGAAGTAAACTAAACAAGCTGCTATGTGATCAAAGCATGGCCTGAAAAGAAGAGACGTGTTTCTCAGGTCTTCATGTTGTCTCTGGAAAGTTTCCATTGCGGGATTATGATGTTTTATATCCATGATCTCTGCTTACAATGTGCTCGTTCCCTTGGGATGAATGAAATTGCATTGACTTGTCCTCTGCCTAGCTTACAACATCACGGGTACCATACACTGGCTGCCTCATCATTCCTCTTCAATCTGTCAGCAACACTGTCATTTTCTTCTGTTGTAATTCCAAAATACAGCAGTTGGACTTGTTTCATTACCCTGTTTAAATATCTCATTACAATAGACATTTTTAGAGTTTGTTTTATCAACAGTGGTAAATCCACTGCAAAAATAACAAGGTCAAAGTACATGCCAAGTAAACTGCAGTTTGACCCCCTAGCTACCAACTTATTTTACACACTGTTTTGCTATTTTAATTATAGACAAAACATATACCTCTGAGGTCAATGACCCCCAAAACACACACTTTGCAGCAGATCTAGAATACATTGTCTGACTTGACCAGACGAGCTGTCTAGATAGATTCCCTCCTTTTGAGGGCTGACTGAGTGTGTAGGTGTGTCTGACAGTGCTTTGGGCCCACAACCCCAGTGACACCTCCTGTATTCAGACAGGTGTCTCAGACAAATACAGGTGACCTGGACACAGGAAGTTGGCCAGTGGCCAGGGAGCGACCCAAAACATTAAACATGTCAGTCCCCAAGGCTTCTCCTAATTAGCCATCTGGAGAAGGATGGCAGTTGGGGAGGAATATGAGATGACAGCAGGCACACTAAACATGTCTATTATACATCTGAATGTAATTATAGTGTTGTGTTGTGTTGTGATTGTTCTTGGCCTAGCCTTTAAGTCTCAATTAACCTGTTAGCTGGTTACATAGCCCAGCCTATAATATTTTGGTATGGTAGGTTGGCTTGTTATTCAGTTTCTTCAAATAAGGATTACTTGTGACTTTGCAGAAATATGACTCGTGACTTGGTCTCTTCACAGAAATATGACTCGTGACTTGGTCTCTTCACAGAAATATGACTTGGTGTTCGGTCACAGAAGGATGACTCATGACTTGGTCTCTCTTCACAGACGGATGCTTGTGATTTGTTCTTTTCTGAGAAGGATAGCTTGTGGCTTGGTCTCTTTCCAGAAGGAGGCTTGTGACTCGTCACAGAAGGACTGCTCGTGACTTGGTCTCGTCACAGAAGGACTGCTCGTGACTTGGTCTCGTCACAGGACTGCTCGTGACTTGGTCTCTTCACTTAAGGTATCCTGTGTTGGTGTGCTCTGCATGGTAAAGTGCATGTACTCTGGGAGGCAGCAGTCTGGAGGGTTTTCTCACTAGATGGTATAAATAGACCTTACGCAATCCATTTTGATATGACATTATGCAAAATAGGGAGAGGTAAGCCCCAAGTTAAACGGAGAGGCATACTTGACCAGCATCGAGCTGCATCGCCTGAGGAGTCGTTTGTTATTGACATGGCGAATCACTAGGATTTAATGAAGATCTTTGTCATGTGATTTGGTAGGGTGCAATTACAGCCGGGGAGCGAGAGGGAAACTGGGCCTATATACTATATACTACTATATACTTCTATATACTACTATATAATATATACTTCTATATACTACTATATACTATATACTACTATATACTTCTATATACTACTATATACTATATACTTCTATATACTACTATATACTATATACTTCTATATACTATATACTTCTATATACTACTATATACTATATACTACTATATACTTCTATATACTACTATATACTATATACTTCTATATACTACTATATACTTCTATATACTACTATATACTATGTACTTCTATATACTACTATATACTATATACTTCTATATACTACTATATACAGTGGATATAAAAAGTCTACACAAGTCTACAAAATAAAAAATAAAAACCTTACAGTAACCTGGTTGCATAAGTGTGCACCCTCTTAGAACTGGGGATGTGGCTGTGTTCAGAATTAACCAATCACATTCAAACTCATGTTAAATAGAAGTCATTACACACCTGCCATCATTTAAAGTGACTCTGATTAATCACAAATAAAGTTCAGCTGTTCTAGTAGGATTTTCCTGACATTTTCTTAGTTGCATCTCAGAGCAAAAGCCATGGGTACAAAAGAATTGCCAAAGCATTAGATATACCATGGAACACAATGAAGCCATCATCAAGTGGAGAAAATATGGCACAACAGAGACATTACCAAGAACTGGAAGTCCCTCCAAAATTGATGAAAAGACGAGAAGAAAACTGGTCAGGGAGGCTTCCAAGAGGCCTACAGCAACATTAAAGGAACTGCAGGAATTTCTGGCAAGTACTGGCTGTGTGCTACATGTGACAACAATCTCCCGTATTCTTCATATGAATGGGCTATGGGGTAGGGTGGCAAGACGGAAGCCTTTTCTTACAAAGAA
>JACXGI010016243.1:0-16177 GCA_016801175.1 Esox masquinongy | reverse complement strand
CGCCTCTCTATTAATGTGCTTGGACACAGAGCTCTGTGAACAGCCAGCCTCTTTAGCAATGACCTTTTGTGTCTTGCCCTCCTTGTGCAAGGTGTCAATGGTCGTCTTTTGGACAGCTGTCAAGTCAGCAGTCTTCCCCATGATTGTGTAGCCTACAGAACTAGACTGAGAGACCATTTAAAGGCCTTTGCAGGTGTTTCGAGTTAATTAACTGATTAGAGTGTGGCACCAGGTGTCTTCAATATTGAACCTTTTCACAATATTCTAATTTTCTGAGATACTGAATTTGGGGTTTTCATTAGTTGTCAGTTATAATCATCAAAATTAAAAGGAATAAACATTTTAAATATATCAGTCTGTGTGGAATGAATGTATACATTATACAAGTTTCACTTTTTGAATGGAATTACTGAAATAAATCAACTTTTTGATGATATTCTAATTATATGACCAGTACCTGTACTGTACACTTTATTTCACATGTTAACAAATCTTGGAGGTTCTCTCTAAAACAATGTTGTATGTGTGGTTGGGCTACCTCACTGGCTGGCTCTAGTCTGTCCTCTATATCCAGGTGAACTGTGAGGACACAGCAGTCCTCTAGTTTGTCCTGTACTGTATGTCCAGGTGGCCTTTGAGGACACAGGCATTCTCTTGTGTGTCCTGTATATCCAGGTGGACTGTGAGAACACAGAAGTCCTCCAGTCTGTCCTGAATATCCAGGTGGTCATTGAGGACACAATACTCCTCTAGTCTGTCCTGTATATCCAGGTGGTCTGTGAGGACGCAGTACTTCTCTAGTCTGTCCTGTATATCCAGGTGGTCTGTGAGCACACAGTACTTCTCTAGTCTGTCCTGTATATCCAGGTGGTCTGTGAGCAAACAGTACTTCTCTAGTCTGTCCTGTATATCCAGGTGGTCTGTGAGCACACAGTACTTCTCTAGTCTGTCCTGTATATCCAGGTGGTCTGTGAGGACACAGTACTCCTCTGGTAGAACAGGGGTCATAAAGCATCCGGAGGATAGGGATGGATGCCTTGCCATCTGTCCATGGGCACTGCCATCCATTCCAATTCCCCTCTGTGCAGAGATGTAAGGTCATCGAAGGGAATGAGTAAAACTCTGGGATCATCGTTCATAGCCTATTAATATGTAGGATATATATATATATATATATATATATATATATGCATAATATATATATATATATATATATATATATATATATATATATATGCATATCTACACACACACACACATATATAAATATATTATTGTTTAATATCAAATATCGCTTATTGATTTGTAGAGTGTTCTGAATTTTCTGATTCTGTATAATGTGTTACTTTACATATTTGAAAGACTGTATCTTCTACCTTTCTGGGAAACGTTGTAAAACTTTTAGTTTGAAGTACAGCTACAAACTACTGTTTGTTTTTATGGAGAAGCACCAAAAAATGATTGCATGGCAGTCATCCCAGACGCAGTAAGAAGTAAATCCTACCTTTTACAGTTGGAAGATCAGAGAGTGACAGAACATTGAGTGTACATGCCAAACTATATCACAGGTTTGAATGCAGGGATGATGTTTATTTCCAGACGATCAGCTCTTCAATAATGAGGGTGTAAATCTGCGGCAATACAGTGGCGCAACAGTAACACAGCTTCTTATCACAACTACAGTATATAATGAAATGTCAGACTGCATGGGACGTATAATGAAGTAAATGACAAAAATGATATGCTCCTATAAAGCTGTGCAGTTTGCTGGGTCTTTGTGACATCTTGTCCTAGAAATGGGAAGATTACTGTTTCATATGTTTCCTTCACACCAGTTATTGTGTGTGTGTGTGTGTGTGTGTGTGTCTGTGTGTGTGTGTGTGTTTGTGTGTGTGTTTGTGTGTGTTTTTGTGTGTGTGTGTGCAAAGTCAATAGTTCATTGTTGGATGCCGAAAAACTGTTAAAATATTTTCTGTTAGTTTGAAAAATCGAAGTTGTTTTCCAGTTATCTGATCTTTTTTGTTGTTGCTTTAATTTAAGGGGTGGGGCCTCTGATAATGTTTTTGTTGCATAAGCTTCATATTTTGTTAAGCAGTTAAACACCCTTGTATTTTCTCAGACGCTGAAGGACCCTACCCTTGTATTTTCTCAGACACTGAAGGACCCTACCCTTGCAGCGAGAAAAGATTTCCAGAGAGAGGCGGAACTATTGACCAACCTGCAGCATGAGCACATTGTCAAGTTCTATGGTGTGTGTGTGGATGGAGATCCTCTCATCATGGTGTTTGAGTACATGAAGCACGGGGACCTCAACAAGTTCCTTAGGTAAACAGTCAACTGGAGGCACCACACCACACACGTTACTAAGTTCTAAAATGAGCATGTGGGTACAGCAGCCAAGGAATAATTCAAGGTGCCAACTGAGAAATGCCTTCTCTGATGGGTTTTCGGAATTGCCAAGTCTACTCGGCTGAATAAAGCGGAGACGTGTGTCGGATAAGCAAAACGTGCTAAACTCTTACTAACTTTTAAACCTAATAACGGTGTGGTGCGTGAGTAGCACAAGCTGTCAAATAACAAGCAGACTTTATTTGTGTTGGGAATTAGTGGATGTTTACCCCGCTTAATTGGGACATCATCCACTGTTTATCAAAATCAAAGTGTCCATTGTAGACACGTCCCTTATTGGCATGCTAACTGCACTCCACTAGGGAAGCAAAATATTTGAGTTAACGTCAAACAATAAACCCTCTGTTCAGCAATATAATAGATGCGATCCTGTTCCCTGATAAAATAACTTGTATGTTCCCACATAATGGGAATTATGTGGAAATATAATTGTAATTGAATTATGTGAGAATATAATTGTGAATCTACAATTCCCTTTATGTGGGAATTGTAGATTAACTTGGAAATTCCCACATAATGACTTTGCATGCGCTGCCGTGGTACATACCCGACCCTGCAGGTCTCCTCGCAAGCGTCAGGCTGTGATTGATGGATCGCTTTCCCTCAGAGAAATGTTGTAGCGTACAAGAAACGGGAGGGGAAATACAATGTTCGTGTTGTTTTCCACTAGACCTGCCATCCAGTACTAGCAATGACTTCCCATTGGCTCAGGCTCCACTGTAGATTAGATAGAGATAGCCTGTTAGTGGAAAACCACCCAAAAAATAAATGCTGCGTGTCTCAGCAGACTGCCGACAGAGCCGCCGTAGACCGGGGACTCGGAATGGAAATGAGATGACTGATCTCCTTTATGATTGGATATTACTGAACCTCTGGATGCTCTGTGATGGCAGGGAACATTGGTGCTCAATAGCAGAGGCGGAGCGGGCAGACATCTGCTTGCTGGTGGCTTTATACATGCAAATTTCATGACAGTAATAGCATTTCCATTCATGATTTTCTGCATTAATTTGTGCGGAAAAGATCTTAATGGTTTTACACCCAGTGGCGCTGGTACAGTAATGACATGCTCCATGTTCTTGTCGTATTTAAAGGTTGAATGTAAAACACCCTGCATATAATGTCCAATCCATTAAAACTGAAGAACATACCAATATTATTTACTATTCAGATCTATAATCCATTTTGAACCGGGTGGTTCAACCCTTGAATGCTGATGAGCTGAAAGCCGTGGGGCCATACCGGAGTTAGGGCAAAAATTGTATTAGCCAAATCACCTCGGTAACCGGTTTATGATGGCAGTGATGCACCCCTGGGTTTTCTAGTATACGGCCAATACACCAGAGCTAAGAGCTGTATGTGCGTTACATCGTTCCTAAGAACAACCAGTTAGCCATGGTGTATTGGCTTTATTCCACAATGCATTGTGCTTTATTACTTAATTAGAGAATGCAATATGGAGAATTCTATGGTGATTATGTCTTGAGGGAATTCAGAGTTCAAGTCCTAATTGGTCATCCCTCTCTCCCTAAACTCCACCCCCCCCTCCCTCTTTCCTTCTTTCTTTCCAATACATCTTTCCCTATCTTTAGAGCACATGGTCCTGATGCCATGATCTTGGTTGACGGACAGCCACTGCAGACCAGTGGAGAGCTGGGCCTTTCTCAGATGCTTCACATTGCCACTCAGATAGCTGCCGGGATGATGTACCTGGCCTCCCAGCACTTTGTTCACCGTGACTTAGCCACTCGCAACTGCCTGGTGGGTAATGGCCTGCTGGTGAAGATCGGTGACTTTGGAATGTCCAGGGACATCTACAGCACTGACTACTACCGGGTAAGCTTCTATGTATGTTTCATCCATGGATTTGTATACAGTAATACACGTTGTGAATGCGCTTCCAAAGTAGTTATATCATGCTGTTGTACGGTCATAATCAACGTAACGATGTGGTTTTGGTGATCCTCCCGCGTTTTTAGAGAACAGGTGGTGTGTCGAAGCGATGGCCTCGGTTGCCAGATTTGATTGACACTTTACTGCCCAATCACAGCAGATAAAATCCCCCAAAAAACTCTCAAACGCATTTGTTCTATCAACCCGCCCAAGCCTATTTTGGGCTGCACACAGTCATTAAAAATGAGCACAGTTGTTCGGGAAACTTCCCCATCTGGCAACACTGGGGATGGCTGGTGTGCACCACTGAAGTCATCTACCGGCTACTGCCAGTTCTTATGTTTTACTTTCCCTTCACCACCACCTGAAATAGTGTAGAAGTGTAGCACATGCAGGATAACTGTTTAAATGAATGAACGTGTGTCAGGCCTAGGGCAGAACCTCTTGCAGTTTTCTCTGTTGTAGCTGATGAATAATCTTCATTTGACTTGTCTTCCTGAGAGCCGGTCACCAGACTGAGCAGAGAGCCCTTAGAGTAGATAAAGGATTTGCGGAAGCTGGTTTAGCATCACAAAGTGTGGCATTGGTGATTTTCACCTGCATACAGATTTTAGATGTCATGATGGAAAACATTTGCTGTAAATCTCGAATAGTAAATTTAGTCTTCTGTAGGCTACCTTTCCTTAATGGTACCTCTAATGGCAGATGGCTCTTTGCAACAAGCAGCTCATTCAAATACACGCATCAATTAGGTGTCTAAGAGACCAGGAAGTGATGTCATTTAAGGCACCGTGCTTGTTTTCCACTGTGCAATTACTGCAGCTGGCGCTTCCGCTCTTTCCTTCGAACGGCTTTCATGTCGCTTTTCTTCCACACCGAATGGTAAAGAAATGCGGTGATTTCGAAAAGGGAAAGTGGTCCATTTTAATCTCAACATCATGGATAGAGTGCCCTCTGAGGCAGACATATCTGATTCCCAGCAGGCTCCTAACAGGACGGCTGGCCTTGGCCCTGTTGGGCCGGCAGTGTCTTTGGGACTCGGGCGTCTCTGCCAGACCAGGCCTGCTGCACGGACCGCTGGCAGATTAGGAGATTAGGAGCTCCTAACTGCCTTGGACACGTTCCCTTTGTTGAGTGATTATAAAATCGGGTCGGCTGCCAAGAACACATCTCCCAGACACTGCTGACATACTGACTTCCTCTCCTCCAGGAGCACCAAGAAAACGGCCCTCCGGGGGACACAACACAGGATGCTGGAGCGTAGTCTGAGCTGGTTCCCACACGGGCAGCACATCTCATGGACCCCCCTTTGTACCAAGTGCTCGCACTCCCTTTGTTAGTGGCTGTTGGTTCTCAGTTTGCAAGCTGACAACTAAAGTGTATGACAGGGCTTTATGAACCCAACTAGTGGTGGACACGGTGTAGCCAAGACGATGTCGATCTGGTAGACACAGGCGGGCAGCATGGACATGTATGTGAATGTATGTCATGTGTGTCATGCAGCTGATTGGGAGGCATCGGGCAATGCCAGGGTGATGTCAAGTCACAGGGAAATTGATATAGTTTTTGCGATGCATCTTTTAAATGTGAAGAATGGATGCCGATTATCTGGTCACTGTAGAACTAACTACACTGTGATTCCTTTAAACTTCTTGAACAATGGTTGTCAAGCTGTTGATCCAATTATCCTATGCTATTTTCACAATCAGCAAGAAAAATCTGCCTTTAAACTCTTAGGAAATGACATGGATGGACAGCATTGAAAATGTATTGACGGATGCTTCAATCAAACTATATATTATCATTTGTCCGCCTACTACAAGTATATAAGTTAGCTACTTTAATTTCTCTCCATGTGCTCTTTATATGCTAATATGTTTTGAGATTCTGGTGGAGTTTTTGTCATCCCCCTGCTAGTTTTAATTCCATTTGAAGGGAAGCCCGCACTCTTGATTTATATGCTTCCACGGTCCACCGTTCAACCCCATTCTCAATTGAGGGGGGTGCTTGCCAGGGAAAAGCCATTAAGATTAATTGAAATTCAATCAATTCATTTAATCTCCCAACACACACACACACTCAGACACACATAAACAAGTTCACAAATACTCTGACTCCGAGAACCGAGAGTCCCACAAGACAGACTGAGCTAGCATCACAAATAAAAAATTTTCATGCCGATACAGCCTATGAATATTAGAAAATATCAGTTCGAAACGATGTGAGTTTGGATCATGCTCCTGTTCTATTCTCTGTAAGGTTTGGAACGCAGCCTGGGGTGGTGTATAGGCCAGGGAACAAATAGGCAAATGGGAAGGGTTCCAAACCAATTCACTCCTGAGTCCCTTACGAATGTCCAGCGAAGGAGGTGTCTGTACGATTTCCCAGGGCGTTGTGGTCCGTTCATTGACACGCACTTGTTATGATGCATCATGAGCAGGGAGGGCAGGGTGTAAGTGTGTGAAAGGTGAGGTTTGAAAGTAAGACCATTTAAGTTGTCGTGGGTTAAGTTTAGGTTTGCGGCATGGATTACGGGATCGACACGTACAGCACATGGTCCAGGAATGCCTTTATGTCACAACTATTTGACATCGATCTCTGCACAGTACAAACACACATTTGAAATCAGCCACCCCCCACTTATAATTTGCTATGGTTTATGATCAAACATGAATACATGAACATGAATTAGAGTTTTGAAACAGCTTGCTTTTTTGTCTCTTTTCAGCTTAGAAGAAGATCAGTAGAGTGTGATGGTTTTGCTGGGTTAGATATTCACACAGGCTTTATGGGACCTGGTCCAGCAGACATTTTAACATAATCTCATTAATAAACACTCATAAATCTTAAAAAGGAGAGAAGGCGGACGAGGAGGAGGAGGAGAAGGAGAGGGAGAGGGAGAAGGAAGGGGTGAGTATGTTGACGATGTAAAACCCACAACTTATTATCATGTTCAGCCGGCCAAATCTATCAATGGAAAAAATCAAGAATACATGCAGTAATCACCTGAACAGAAAGTCATGCTGTAGTATACTTTTGTTGTAGATGGTAAATCCAGTGTTACTGATCCTTTTTGTAGTTTCACTATCAGCAATGTGGGAATGTTAACTTCTTTGTATTCACATACTCAGTCAATACCTTGACCCCTAGTGAGCTTGGCTCTAATGAGCTCTGTAATTAATATGCAGCTACCACTTAAGAGTTGAAAGTAACAATAATCAGACATCCCCTATTGAAATGTCAGTCTTGTTCAATCCTTTCCACGGATATGATTAACACAGTGAAATTGACATGAATAGGAAACAGAGTTCGAAACAATTCAGCAGAGTTAGAGACAAGGGCCCAGATGATTAATGTCTCATTGTTTTAATCGATTAATACTGTATCTGGCAGTCAGACAGACTGTGGGAAGGCAAGGCTGAAAGGGAACACTTCATTTCTGTTGCTGCATGGCTTGAAGCTGTCAAACTTCTTTAATGGATCCTTTTTCCTTTCCTCTCTTGGCTCCGTCTTCTCTTCCTCCTCCCAGCAGAGCCTCATTGACTCTTCTTCATCTGTGTTACAGGGCTGTGTAGGTTTCCTTTCTCCAATATTTTATTAGAAAAATACAAGTTTCAAATAAATGAATGAATAAATACGTTTAAGAAACTAGAAAAGACCACCTGGAAATGTTTAAAGTGTGTCTGCCTGCATGCCTTTTCGGTGTATTTACAGTTTCTTTCACATGTGTTTTATTTTATGTTTGTGCCTTTTTATGTTTTCAGTATTTTAACCTCCAAATCCCTTTGAGTATATGTCCATATCGCTGTGTGCTGACATCAGTTCTTTGTTTTTCCCCACTCTGCCTTTGTCTTCTCTCTCTCTATCTCTGTCTCTCTCTGTCTCTCTGTCTCTTTCTCTCCATGTCTCTCCCTGACAGGTGGGAGGTCACACTATGCTGCCCATCCGCTGGATGCCCCCTGAGAGCATCATGTACAGGAAGTTCACCACAGAGAGCGATGTGTGGAGCTTTGGTGTCATCCTCTGGGAGATATTCACCTACGGGAAGCAGCCATGGTTTCAACTGGCCAACAACGAGGTACTATGGCTGCCTGGAATATAAGGACTCGGTTCCACATGCATTCATGTCATCTGGATTCGCCACAACTAACTAGCACCATGACCCGGGAACTGGAAACACTTTCAGTCCGAATGCATGTGAGAGCCGTTGTCTCGGCCAGGATTACCATCCAGTACATTCACACTTGCAGTAACTACAGCAGGGGAGAACTAGGGCCAGTGATTCATAGTGCTCTTACTAATCCTTAGAATGGTGCAGTGTAACAGAGGCTAATTGGCCTATTCTTAGAGTGGCCTTTGGGCTCAATATTGGACCAGAGAAATCAATTAAGAGTTAAAGTAGGACGACAAGAGAGCAGGCCTCTATATATAACAAAATTATATTAGTGTGAGCTGAGAGTGTTGAAATCAAATCACTTCCAGACTTATCTTCCTCTTACACGCAAACACACACATCCTGTAGCAACCATAAATCACATGAAAGAGAAGGGATGACATGTAGCTGTTCCTCTATCTACAGTACATGGCAGTAATGTGTGGTCTCTGTGCTGGATAACTTTTCTTCAACCATAAAGACATCACACAGTTGACATTAACTGAAGCTACTATAAGTACTATTCAAATTTACTGTACTGCAGAAACTTCTGGAAAATATTGGGTTCTAATAGAGAATAGGACAACAAACCAATTCCACAATATTCAGGGAAAACGTGGTCATTTAAATGTCAGATCAACAATGCCTAAGGCATGTATACTTTTGACAGGCACATTTTCTATCAAACTAACATTTTTACTCAGCAATTTACTTTGAGACCTGAAAATCAGTATTGTAAATCGATTCAGAGGCCATATATAAGTACAGAGACACGAAGGTCTCCCAATGCTCGAAGTATTTTGGAAATGTGAAATTCTGTACTCTGAAATACTGCGAATGTTAATGTTACAGAGCTGGGCTGGGCTACAGTGACACTGATTGAACAGTCGCCAGTAGAAAGAGCTCTTAGCCTTTTTGCTGCAGCTGTGCATACATTGCCTCACTCTGACAGACTCAGCTTCGCTGTGCTCCTGAAATAGAAACAGGCGGCACAACCAAGTTTAAGCATTCAACTCACATGGAGTTGATTTGTTCAACCCAACCATCAAGTTGTCCTGATTTTAGCTGCCCAGGGCTCAGAATGCTACAACAGTATGTTAAACAATAAACACACCTGTTAGCCGATCAAAATGAGCAGCAGCGTAAAATAACATGACAAAACTGCACATTCCCAGGTGTCGCTCACTAGCGTGGCCATCCCAGGTTCATTCCAGTTTGACACTACACCGAGCGGATGCATTTTAATGCGTGATGCAAACAATAAGCGGGCACAAATGGGTGATTGGCCACTTGTTGAGTCGGAGCGGAACGGGACAGGCACTCAATATTTGCATATGTTTACTGCGTCACCTCTTCCTTTGAAACTTGCTCGGTGACCTTGACATTGGACCCGCATAATTACCACCGCACAAATATGGTGTTGCCGTAGCCTAAGGGTGCTAACAAAGGTGATTAAGCGAAAACATAATTATGCCTGTAAATGCCTCATTATGCGCTTAACAAACACTACCAGGCTCAAAGGCGTTCTCTCTTTCTCTGTTGCCCCAGGTCATCGAGTGTATTACCCAAGGACGCGTTCTGGAGAGGCCACGGGTTTGTCCCAAGGAGGTGTATGACATAATGTTGGGCTGCTGGCAGAGGGAGCCCCAACAGAGGCTGAACATCAAGGACATCCAGAAAATCCTCTATGCCTTGGGCAAAGCCACACCGGTCTACCTGGACATCCTGGGCTAGTGCACGTTGGGTTTTGTCTGTCTGTCTGTTTCTCTGTCTGTCTCTACCCAACAGATGAAGAAAAACCCAGGAATAACCCAAACAACGAGTACCTTATTGCTCCACTGTCAAACACCTACAGAATGGGGATGGACTTAAGTGCCTGCTACTCCTTTCGATACACTGGATAACGGTCTTTAAAAAAGCACTTTTACATTTTGTTTACCTGCATTTAAAAATGTACAGTTGCTGTACACTATGAAGAGGACATTCTTTCTTTTTTTCGTAAAGACAGCCTACATAAAGTATCCCAAAAACAATAAGAAAACATGAAAACTAAAAAAATGACAGAAAATACACAGAAAACTAAGAAAAAATAAACAAAAAACCCTGGAAATTTTGTTTGCTTTTGGTATTCTGACAGCCTGACAGAAGATCAGACTCCCCAGGTGATTTTATTTTTCATTTTATAAATATATATTATATATATTTTTAATTTATTTTTATTTTCAATGTGTGGATATCTGCCATTTTTCGTGCTTTGGGTACAGTATGTCACTTGTTGGAAATGACTGCTTGTTATTGGCAAGTCAGACAATTGGCAGAGACTTTGAAGAAAGCCTAACTGCACTCCAATTGGCTGAATTTATTCTCTGACTCTGGATCCAATGAGGCAATTGGTTAATAAGGCAAAACCACTTTTCAGTGAGACATGGAACTCATAGGGAAGACAGAACCACCAATCAACACAGACATCTTAATTTAAAATTGAATGTATATACTGTAAATTTCTATGTCACAAAAATATGTTAACTTATTTCATTTCCTATTTCTCAATTATTTTAGTTTCTTGGTGTGTTGTTATGGTGAGTGAATCCTATAGATCTTTTTTGGGGGGAGTACTGTTTCGTTCACCTGGTCATAGACTGTATGTTTTTTCTGTTGGTTTTAATGAATTTCATCTACTTTATTTAGTGTCATATAATTTGGACATATGATGACAATATGACTTTAGGGTCAGCATGTAAGTAATCGTGATGTAGGGTGGACACATGAAGAGGATTTACAATGTCAATAATTATGATATGAGGTTGACACATGAAGAGGATGTACAATGTCAATAATTATGATATGAGGTTGACACATGAAGAGGATGTACAATGTCAATAATTATGATATGAGGTTGACACATGAAGAGGATGTACAATGTCAATAATTATGATATGAGGTTGACACATGAGGAGGTTGTACAATGTCAATAATTATGATATGAGGCTGACACATGAGGAGGTTGTACAGTGTCAGTAATCATGATGTAAGGTTGACACATAAAAAGGATGTACAGTGTCAGTAATTATGATGGAAGGTTGACACATGAAGAGGATGTACCATGTCATTAATCATGATACATAGTTGACACATGAAGAGGTTGTACCATGTCAGTAATCATGATACATAGTTGACACATAAAGAGGTTGTACTCTGTCAGTAGAGTAATTATGATACAAGGTTGACACATGAAGAGGTTGTACTCTGTGTCAGTAGAATAATCATGACGTGAGGTTGACTATGTCTGAGCAGGATGCGTACAGTACGCTACCATATGAGTAATTATATAGATCCTACACAAAGCCCACATAACCATTCTTCTCATTCCAGCTCACTGTTCTGTTCTTTCAGTGTAATCTAGACATAGATTCTTTCTCCGACCATATTCTGCATCATGTACATCTGTTTCATGTAGCCTGAGCAAAGAGCTAAAGCTATGGTATTGCATTATTAGCTGTCAGTGGCTGTGTCCTGAAAAGTACATTTATATGGTATTGTAGTATACTTCATCTTGTTTTCCGGGTTGTGAAGAAGGATATTCAACTGCCTTCAAATAGTCATGACCCTGACATTTTAATTCCTACAGTTTATACAGTACATTAGGCAAAGCACTACTAGACACTATACATTCATGCAGTATAATAGCAGTACCTGCTTTTCATTTTCCATACTATGTATACTTCCCTTCAAGATAAAGCATTATGTAATGCAGGCTTGAGAAATATATATTTTTTTCTATCAGTGTGAGCAAGGTTCCATTAAGCAAACAATCCTTTATCTTTCCCAGCTGTCCCAATGTTAAACCATAGCAAACTTGGCAAAGCACAGTGACGTGAATTATTCATTAAGTATTAGTGATGGAGCGCTCTGTAGCTGTTGGGGCTGTTTGGAACATTACGCTGTGATGACAAACACTGGGGCTGTGGGAGAAAGTGCTCTCTCTCCGTCTTCTATCCCTCCTCTTTCTCCCTTTCTTTCTCTCTCGCTTGCTCCTTCCACCCTCCCCCCTGCTTTTGCTGAGTAATGTGAATCATTCAAGGTTGTGTTTAGTCTCAATATCACACCAATGATAAATCCATAATTATTCAATGCTGAGCCAAACTGGCACCATGTTTTGCCTATCTGCATTTTTTTTAATAAGGTGATATATTATTATGTGATCAATTTCATATTAACGTTTATGTACAGAATAATTTGCCTACTTCAACAAAAATGTATTTTAAAAGCTTCAATATGAATTATCTGGTCAAACTTACAAATATTGTACTTTTCTTTCAAATTAAAAGTTCCTTCATGTTAGAATGGCAAGATACTCAAAGTTTTCTCATCTTTTTAACGAGAAGTTTGAAAGCAGTTTTTCCATCTTCTTCTTACCCATCACAACATTTCAAAATAACATTTTTCACCTTCAATCTCGGAATTCACATCTGAAAACCCTCAGAGATGCCTTTGTTGAAGGAAGACTGGAACAGGTGTTGGTCTGGTTTTCTGGTTTATTCCCTATCGTTGTATTTTGAGAGATCCAGTCATTCTCTCTGTATCAGCAAGTAGAGAGGATTGCAGAAGCTTTCCAAGACAGTGGTTTGACTCTGGCGTGGTTATTTGTGATAAGAAGCCTCTTCCTGTCATATTCCTGCCTGGCAATGATGCCTGCTGCTGCCGGCTGTCTCCATTCAATGACTTTCCAATTCAGCTAGCTGCATGCGCCCTGAGCTCCTGTGTACAGTAATAGAGGAGATATCCCCTGGTAGTGTATCTCAGCTCTGTGCCCCTCCTGCCCTACCACTGTGGCTCGAGCTGTAAACAAGGCTGCCCTCGTTCTCTCCTGACACCTCCATGGATGAGAGCACAAATCCAGCCTCGGCTCACTCTTTTATGGGCTGTTTATAATTTTAAGAAAAGAAAAAAAACATTAGGGTGGCTTATGAGATTTTGCACATGATTTTCCACAGTTCACAGAGAGGCCATTCATGCTGAATTAGATCCTAATTGGAAGGAAACACAAATGTCACTTCACAGGTTGTTGCCCAAGCTAAGCTCTTAAAGGAACCTACAGACCCAGAGGCCCCTTTTATCAAAAGTCGGGACACAAACACGGGATTGAAAAGTATAGTTAACTTTTGAGGGAAGGAACTGTTAGCCGCTGGTAGGTGAAACATTTTGACAGGAAATCACACGGCAATGGTCTTCTACCATTCGCTTGAAATGGTCCCATTAGCTATTACATAATGAATCACTGAGATATGTTCACATTCGCATCACCCTCACTTTGCGGTGCGCCTGTTTGACTTGTGCGGCATGTATCCCGGGGAAGGCGTCCCCTGTGGATTCTAGAGGCGTCGGGACATCAGGGCTCCTGTCACTGTATCCTCAGGATGACTCCCGTCATTAGGTGTGTGACCGTGACTGAAAGGACGCCGCCAGAGTCAAGCATGTTACACTCCATTTACCTCGAAGCTGATCAATGCTCAATGACCCGCGGACAGAGTCCGCTTTAGCACTGATGGGCGGGGCAGCGGGAGGGCGGGTGGTGGTGGGGCAGGGCTTTCGGGGGTGATTGAGGGGAGAGCAGGGTGGAACACAACGTGTCTTTATCCGAAGTGTATTTATTATTTATCCGGCAGAGACATCGAAGGGGGGATAAAACGAATCGGCTGTTTCTAAGAAAATACTAGAGATGGCTCGGAATGGTTCAGGTTGAATGGCGTCGTCTGGAGAGAGTGACAGCGACAGGAAGGGATGACGGCCAAGCAGCTCCAAAGGTTGCAGCTCACTCTAACGAGTTCACCTCGCAGACATGGGGTGGGGGGGGGGGGGATTACCAATGAAATGAGGCCCCGGCCCAAGCTTTTAGATATCCCTTAAATATGATGGCCTGGATGCGGTTAATCCCCCTGAGGTCAGCATGGATAGGGAGGTGGGCAGAACAGCACTACATTGGTGCAATGAAGGTCATATGCTACTGTGGCATGTTTCAGCACAGGGACGTAGCGCTGTCTGTTGGCCAGAAAGCAGAACCGAGCGCAGCGTAGTACAGAGCAGGCTCGCTGGCTGGTGTCCTGGTATAGTTGGTGCAGTGAAGAGGCCGACGATTGATGAGGGGTTTAAGACCTTAATCATGATGGGGAGGAGCGAGGAGGGAGGCAGGAAAGCGGAACATTGCAGTTGAAATGAGATCTCTTTGAGCACTTCATAACCCAAAGGCCTGTGGAGCTTTTACATGCACGCACACCGCCTGCTTGAGGACTCTATGTCTGCCCTTGACCATACACACCGCTGGATCTTGAAGTTTACACCAAAACCACTGTCTAAGATACTTCTTTGTTGCCAGCTTATCAAGTTTTGTCGCTACTTTCATCATTTTCTAAGGACAGTAATGTTACTGAATTATGGACATGATGAATATCTTGTTTTAGATGGAGTTTGCATATATGCTGGCGTTGCAGAACAGCTATCTTAGAAACAACAGGTAGTTATCCCCTCTCCTTCCCTAAATAATGAATCATTTTTGACCTACCTTCAAAGCATTTAATTAAAATTTCCTTATCTGATTTTAGAAACGCTTTTCTTTAGTTTGGAGACTAGAAACTAGTTGCAGTTATCGCTCTTATCTAGGAGACTTTATTAAAGAATGCCGGCCCAGAAGAGATGTTTTGAAGAACCGTTAAAGGTAAATTTTGTGATGGCATCAGATGTCGGCTCTATAAGCTGGATAATACATATCTTGGCTGTTTGTGGTGTTTCTGTGGACCTAGACTGTTGAAACAAATATGAACAAATAACAATTGATCTGACTGTCGCCTCTGACACAGCACACCATACACGTCATGACAAAACTGAAGAAAACGGAAGATCTCCCAGAACCGTAAAAAAGAAAGAAGTGGAGTGTAAAATGAATAGAAAATGAGAAAAACCTGCAATGTACAGTCATGCATACACCCACAAAAATGGCAAGCCCTACTCCATTTCCTGGAGGGATGGATGAAATTGACTGCGGCATTAAGACTTCAGATGGGATGTCACCCAGGAGCAATCTCCTGCGCTGTCAGCAAGCTTTGACATCTAGATTAACCTTGGTGCTGGGAGTTTTCTGATAGAGTCTCATTGGAATGCAAAAAGCATCTCCAGCCCTCCAATCCAAGGCTCTTACTCCACTCGCCTCGCATCCCCCTGTACTCTGCCCTTTCCTTCAGTGTGCGTGTGTGCGCACGCTTGTGTGTGTATGTGTGTGTGTGTGTGTGTGTACATACCTCTCTGGAAGATCTGAGGGTTGTTTGTGCTTACTGAGTGGGAGGGGATGTGGGAGTGCTGGAACGGAAGCACTGAACAAACGCTGATCCAGCCCACCTCTCCTCCCTGCCTGCCTGGTTGTCCGCTCCACTGGGAAGGGGTGGACCACAGGGCCAGTGGAGATAGCTGTGTGTAGGGCTCTGTCTGTTGGCTGCTTTCTCTCTCCCTCTCTTTCTCTCTCTCTTCTGTTGACTATAGGGCCAATAGTTTATCTATTTTTTTCCACCGGAGAGAGGACATGAAACTATTCCAACGTTGAAAGAGTACACAAAGCTATTCCACCAGAGGGAGCGGATGTAAAACTATTCCTCCACAAAGAGGGGATGTAAACGTATTCCACCACAGAGAGGGGATGTAAATGTATTCCACCACAGAGAGGGGATGTAAATG
>JACXGI010016242.1:0-16177 GCA_016801175.1 Esox masquinongy | reverse complement strand
AGTACTGCCAGCAGAGTTCACTCCATGTCACTAATAATCACTAATATTCACTAATAATCACAATATGGCTTGATCAAATGATAATTTGTAAATGAAAATATATTTCAAAACTGCCATTGGGTATGCCGAATATAAGGGTTATACACTAGATTGGGAAGTGTGCAGTGAACAAGTACACACTTGTGCAAATATCGATATCTTAGGGTTTATCACGTAGCATCTTAATTGTTACTTCTCGGTGGCCTACGCCAACCCTCTTTCTACGCTCATTCTGTTTTTGAGCGGCGTGTTTGGACCAGAGCTGCAATTGGGGTGAAATTAAGAATTTGAGGATTTTCTCTCTGGTTGTCTCACTCAACCTGTCCCTTATCCTTTCCCTTGTGGCCTGTATAATGTTAATATAAAACACTGAGTGTTTTGTCCTCATCCAAAATCAGACCTTGGTCTAAAGCAATGTTGTCTTTGTTCCCCAGTTGAAAGTGCCCACCACAGACAAGCCAGGTGTGACAGTGAACTTCCGCAAGCTGCTGCTTAACCGCTGTCAGAAGGAGTTCGAGAAGGACCAGGATGATGACGTGATCTTCGAGGCCAAACAGAAGGAGATGGAGGCCGCCAAAGAGGTACCTCCATCTACGCAATCTCTTTTATTTGGCTTTTCATTTGATTTGTCTTTATTTTTTGGGCCATTTTTATGCTTTTTGCCAGACCGTGTAAGCGGAGCCGGCCAAGAAGTGCAAATGTCTGTTACTGACTGACTATACTTTGTTAAATAGCGTAGTGGTTAGAGAAGCGGTCCTGCAAACGATAGGTTCCGCGTTCAAATCTCATCACAGTCAAAGCAAATTATGCATTAAGATTTGTTCTTGATAGACAATAACTTTGCTGGCTACAACATTCAGTAGCTAAGTTATAGTAAGCCTGAAATAAAACTGTTTGCGGTTATATTGCAACTATTTCTGGTGGATTTTCTAAGTACACTTCCGTGCATGCTTTTTGGGGTAATATAGGCTTTATCAAAACCCCTTGGGCAGTAAGAGAGGAGGGTTTTCCATGATTCTCTCGCCTTTTCACTTGATGAAAAAGTCAGTTATTGTCACCTAAATTGATAGTTGTCATTCATGAAAGAATCAAAGAGAAAGAAAACAAATGTAAGAAAGAAAGAAAACAAATGTTTCTTTGCCATGAAATTAAATGGCTTTGGCTGCGTAATCTTCAGTCTCGCTAGTAATTGCTCAGTTCTTATGACTATTCCAATTAGTAAGTTAGTAGATACTAGCAAGCCTATTCCTGGCCAATGGTGTCTAGCGAAATAGTCAAACTTGGCATGATGTTAATGCGTGACAAGATGATCTAATGTCTAGGTGCTATACCGACACTTGGCAAATGTATAGCTTCTTGGCGTAGTGGTTAAAGACACAGCTTCTCATGTGGGAGACATGGGTTTGAATCCAGTGAGGGAACAGCATTTATCACTTTTAATTGCGGGCCGGCTGAACTAGGCTTGCCTGGTTCCTTTTCTGGTTTCAGAAACTGAGATTATATAATTCTATTTTTATCTCTGACAATTGAATGTATTTGACTGCTGTAGACTTATCAACTTTCAACTAACCTTTAACCTCCTGTCCTGCAGGAGGAGAAAGCAGGTCTGAAGGCAGACCTAGAGGAGGCCAAGGACAAGGCTCGCCGGCGATCGCTCGGCAACATCAAGTTCATTGGCGAGCTGTTCAAGCTGAAGATGCTGACCGAGGCCATCATGCACGACTGCATCGTCAAGCTGCTGAAGAACCACGACGAGGAGTCGCTAGAGTGCCTCTGCAGACTGCTGTCCACCATCGGCAAGGACCTGGACTTTGAGAAGGCCAAGGTTGACAGAGCGAAAGGAACACACACTAATGCACAGGGACTCACACTCTATCTCCCTCACCCACTGACATTTTCTCTGCTTAAGTTTGAATAGATACAAATTTGTTTCCTTGTTGGTTCCCACAGCCCCGTATGGACCAGTACTTTGCCCAGATGGACAAGATCATCAAGGAGAAGAAAACCTCGTCCAGGATCCGCTTTATGCTGCAGGATGTCATCGACCTCAGACGGGTACCACTAGACCACTCGCTGTTCCTCTGTGTTTTCTCCTCTCCATGTCCTCCCCCATTTCTCACCTTTCCACTACCTTTTTGCTTCTCGTATACTGTCTATCTTTGTGTAACGTTTTCCACAGCGCATGTGAACGTGTAACACCGACCATTACAAGTTGACCCTTAGGGATGGGCTGTATCACTGGTTGGAAGTGTTAAGTATTTAATTGAGCAAATAAAATAAAAAATGGCAAGGTGTGGCATCAAATAGAGCAGCATTTCTGACATTTGATTGCGTAAGCAAACACTTGAATTACATCCAGTCTAACCAGAGCCAGCCACATAGTGGAAGTGTTAATTGTGCCGGAACTGCCTTGTTATTCAGTGAATCAGTGTTAGGAAGATGGATCAGCTACACTATGCTCACGCGGTTATGCCATGTTACACTATAGCGATTGGTGCATAGGTGTACAAAACACATGGAGTAGTGTGTTCTGGTAGATGAGTGGTCCGTAGACTAAGCAAATTTAACCAACGCCGTCAAGTCCCAGAGTTTTTCATGCTCTCTCATTGGCTAAGGAAGGCCACGTTGGTCCACGTGTCCTTCTAGACGTTCTGCAAATTTGGGCGGTGGTGTCTGGGAACTAGTTAGTCTTAGGTGATTCGTCTCTGTCTCCTTTCCTCTGTTCCTTTGTAGAATCATTGCAATCACAACACTACTGTAATGAATCATGGCCTTAACACCACACTTTCCCTTCCATGTTCCCTTAACCAGAGTGGCTGGGTACCCCGGCGAGGAGAACAGGGCCCCAAGACTATTGACCAGATCCACAAGGAGGCCGAGCTGGAGGAGCAAATGCAGCAGATTAAGGTCCAACAGCAACTCATGTCAAGGAATGACGGAGGAGGAACCGGCAGCGGGGGAGGAGGGCGAGGAGGCGGAAGAGAAGGCGGAAGAGAAGGCAGGGTAGGGGACAGAGACAGAGGGGGAAGGGATCAAGGGGGCCGCGGGAGCCAGCACGGGGGTCAGGGAACCAGGGGTAGCCAGCCCCAGGACGAGGGTTGGAACACGGTGCCAATTACCACCAAGAACAGGCCCATCGACACCAGCCGCCTCAGCAAGATCACCAAGGTGAAACCCGGTTATTTTCAGTATTCTCACTGTGGAATTTTGTTTGAAATCTTTTTATTGAACAAAAACATGCGTATCATAAGACAACTTATACTGAGGTGCGAGGGTGTGTTGAAATATTTAGAAAAAGAAAAATTACAAGTAACAAAACAAGAAACCAGGCAAGCCTAGTTCAGCCGGCCCGCAATAGAAAGTGTTGCCCTCTCAAGATTCGAACCCAAGTCACCCATGTGAAAGGCTGTGTTGTTAACCACTACACCACAGAGCTGTATATTTGCCGGGTGTCAGTACAGCCTCTTGTGTCTATCCTGAACAAATCCTCTTTTGCCACTGGCCGTTTTAACAGTTAATTGGCCATTCGTGTATGACATTGATATAGTTAAACTGACTAACGTTTCTTACTAAGTTTACCTCCACCACAAATAGCGTCTATGTATAGCGTTTGCCACTGGCCGTTTTAACAGCGTATTAGCCAGTAATAAGCTTTACCGGTATCTACTAACTTACTGGAATATTCATAAAAATTGAGCAATTGCTAGTGAGTCTGCCAAAGCTATTTCATTTCATGGCATAAGAACATATTTTTTTCTTTCATGGCAAAACAACTTACTTTTTTCTTTCATTCATGAATGACATTGATACAATAACTATCAATAAAGGTGACGATAACTAACTTTTTCATCGAGTGAAAAGACGAGAGAATCGTGGAATCTACCAGAAATAATAAATGTTGTTGCTCTCAATAGATTCAAACTTAGGTCTTCCACATGAGAGGCACTGTCTTTAACCACTACGCCACGGCATTACACATTCCAGCAGTTGCTCGACTCCATTGAGAAATGTGTTAAACTGACTAACGTCTCTTATTAACTTTACCTCCACCATAGCGTCTATGAACTGTGTGGCTTTTGCCACTGGCCGTTTTAACAGCTTATTAGCCAGTAATAGGCTTACTAGTATCTACTAACTTCATAGGAATAATCTTAAGAATTGAGCAATTGCTAGCGAGACTGAAGATGATCTTTTCCATGCCAGAAACAGTCGCAATATAACCGTATACAGTTTCAGTTAAGGCTTACTATAACGTAACTACTGTATGTTGTAGCCAGCAAATGTTTGTCTATCCTGACCCAAAACGCATGCACGGATGTGTACTTTGAAAATCCACCAGAAACAGTCACAATGTAAACTGTTTTATTTCAGGCTTACTATAATGTAGTTACTGGAGGTTATAGCCAGCGAAGTTTTTGTCTATACGGAACAATTCATAATGCGTACTTCGCTTCGCCTGTGAGGCGATACGAACTCGGGACCTATAGTTTGCAGGTCCGCTTCTCTAACCACTACGCTATTTAACAAGAGTCAGTCAGTCACATTCGCTCTTCTTGGCCGGCTCAGCTTACGTGGTCCGGCAAAAACAGAAGCCTAATATCCCTCCCTCTTCACCCCAGTGTGAGCATCAAACTGACAAATCAAATCTAGTGCAACTGATTTGCCAACAGAATATTTGCTTTCTTTATCCTGATAGTCTGCCATTTCTCGCTTGAAGAGATTTTGTTGTCAGGGTTAAATGCTATTTCCTTGACGCTATTCAGTTCTACTTGCAGCCATTTAGCTTCCGGTGTTTTACTTGTGTAGTTCCATTGAAGTGGACATCATTGTGTTCAATGGCTTCTGACTGATTAACGTTGACCCCTTGATCTCTTCTAGCCTAATGCTTTGGACTTCAACAACCAGCTGCTGGCACCCCAGCTCGGGGGTAAGGGCATGTGGGGCAGCTGGGGGAAGGGCAGCAGCGGAGGAACCGGGGCCAAACCTTCTACAGGAGCTGAACCAGGTAGGTTGTACACACACTTGGACTAAATGTAATAGTAGGAAAGATTGGTTACTTAGCATAGCTATTGCGTTCCTCCCTCACAACTTCTGTTATTTGCCAAACACTGCTCGTTATTTAAAAATCAGAATGTTCTCAACAGGCGTTTCAGCTGGCCTTTTGAGGTAATTTTGAATAACCTGTTTGAATGTATTGGCTTATTTTATCTTGACAAATGGATTTTGGGAAAGTGATCGTTTTTTTTCAGACTGTTATTTTGTTTTTGTGGCATACATTTACGGATTTAACTCCAAAACGTAAACATAAGCAGAACTGAAACTCAATCTGAAGCGTATCACTTTTAAATGCATTAATTTGCATATTTGTAATGTTTTCACACACAGATTTGAACATCATATTTAATGTAATTAATTTAACTGAGCCTGACTATCATTAACCACTGACACAGGCAGTGTATTCCTAGTTTTTATTATTTAACGTCTGCTAATTCCTACAAACCTAATTGGGGGTATCAACAGAACCTAGCAAAAGTTGTCCAAGGAAGGAAAAGTGGTGAACCGGCAACAGGGTCCTGGGCGGCCAAGGCTCATTGATGCACGTAGGGAGCGAAGGCTGGCCCGTGTGGTCCGATCTAACAGACAAGCTACTGTAGCTCAAATTGCTGAAAAAGTTCATGCTGGTACTGATAGAAAGGTGTCAGAACACACAGTGCATTGCAGTTTGTTGCGTATGGGGCTGCGTAGCAGCAGACCAGTCAGGGTGCCCGTGCTGACCCCTGGCCACTGCTGAAAGCGCCTACAATGGGCACGTGAGCATCAGAACTGGACCACGGAGCAATTGAAGAAGGTGGCCTGGTCTGATGAATCACGTTTCCTTTTACATCACGTGGATGAGTGGGTGCATGTGCGTCACTTACCTGGAGAACACATGGCACCAGGATGCACTATGGGAAGGAGGCAAGTCAGTGGAGACAGTGTGATGCTTTGGGCAATGTTCTGCTGGGAAACCTTGGGTCCTGCCATTCATGTGGATGTTACTTTGACACATAACACCTGAGCATTGTTGCAGATCATGTGCACCCTTTCATGGCAACGGTATTCCCTAATGGCATTGGCATCTTTCAGCAGGATAATGCGCCCTGCCACAAAGCAAAAATGGTTCAGGAATGGTTTGAGGAACACAACAATGAGTTCAAGGTGTTGACTTGGCCTCCAAATTCCCCGGATCTCAATCCAATCAAGCATCTGTGGGATGTGCTGAGCAAACAAGTCCGATCCATTGAGGCCCTACCTCGCAATTTACAGGACTTAAAGGATTTGCTGCTAACGTCTTGGTGCCAGATAACACAGAACACCTTCAGAGGTCTCGTGGAGTCCATGTCTCGATGGGTCAGGGCTGTTTTGTCGGCAGATGGGGGGGCCTACACGATATTAGGCAGGTGGTCATAATGTTATGGCTGATCGGTGTATATGTACAACCCTTCTTCCCCTTTTGATCCTGTAGCGGCTGAAACTGGCCGTCCGGCCACCAGCACCCTGAATCGTTTCTCTGCTCTGCAGCAGTCTGCTCAGCCATCATCCTCCTCAGATGGTGACCGCAGGGTACCCCAGAGGTAAGGGCTAGATTTTTTTAATTGGCCCTGTTCTCCTTTCTGTACTTCCCCCTTTCTTGATCTTTCTCTTTTGTTGTCTCAGGTTCGCTGCAATTTTCTCTAGTTTTTGTCTGTTTGGCTGTCTCTCGCCCTACCTCAACCCCTTTTCTATTAATCTCTACTCCTTCTAATCTTTCTCCTCCGCTATAGGTCCAGTTCCAGTCGCGATCGTGCCGGAGACCGGGACAGGTATGACCGCTTTGAGCGACGCGACAGCAGTCGCGATGAGCGTCCTGGCAGCCGGGACACCCGGCCACCGATCACCAAGCGCAGCTTCAGCCGTGAGACAGAGGAACGCAGGAGCGACAGTCGAACCCCTACGGAACCCCACGTCCGGCGCGTAGCCAGCATGACTGATGACCGTGGCAGCCGTGACCGGGCCCCTAGCAAGGAGGCTGTTGGTAAGAGTGAGACACACACACGATAAACTCAGTCTTAGTGTCTAATGATGTCAGTGTTTCGGAATGCCTTTAAATGTATAGTGGCCTGTTTTGTCCGTACAGTGAAGCGAGAGACAGCCCCCACCCCTCCCCCTGCTGCTCCAGCCAAGCCAGCCATGACTGAGGATGAGCTGGATAAGAAGTCCAGTGCCATCATTGAGGAGTACCTCCATCTCAACGACATGAAGGTACACACACACTTAGCATAGGGAGTATTTTCACATCACCGTGAAGCCACATGCAAGCTGACTTTGAGACGCGCACATTGAGGTCATGGTGAAGCGCTCTCACTATAATGCTAACTACTGTCCTTGTCCGTCCGGCCCTGTAGGAGGCGTTGCAGTGTGTAGTGGAGCTGCACAGTGCCCCGCTTCTCTTTGTGTTTGTGCGGAACGGTCTGGAAAACACCCTGGAGCGCAGCGCCATCAGCAGAGAACGCATGGGCATGCTGCTGCACCAGCTCATCAAGACTGGCACCCTGCCAACCACAGCTTACTACAAAGGGTGAGTGTCTGTCTTGGATGCTTAAGTGGTAAAAGTGCATGTCTTGCACAGAAAGAATCCCGGCCACTGTGCCATGTGACAGTTACTTGGAAAAAATGAAGTGATTGTCAAAGGGTTAAACGTGTTTTGACCCGGTTTTAATTGTAGGCTCCAAGAGATCCTAGAGGTGGCTGAGGACATGGCCATAGACATCCCCCACATCTGGCAGTACTTGGCTGAGCTCATCATCCCCATGCTCCATGAGGGAGGCATCCCCATGGGACAGCTCTTCAGGTGAGGCCCAGGCTTTACAGGCCCCAGGTCTTAAATTCACTGTTACAGAAAAGCGTTGATGCCAGAAAGGCTTGTACTAATGCTTTATATATGAATGAACAATCATGGGCTGAGTCGCTCTGTCAGAGACCGATAGTATTGAAATATGAATTTATTAATTGCTGATGTTTTTAATATATCAATCATATCAGTCTCTAAATTAGTTTTTATAAGCACTTTTAAGAGTACACTAAATAACATCTCCCTTTTCTTTCTTCTCTTGCTTTTTCTCCAGGGAGATTGCCAAGCCCCTGATTCCCCTCGGCAAGGCCGGTGTGCTGCTGGTTCAAATCCTCAACTTACTCTGCAAAGGAATGGTTAGTGTTTCCTTTGCACATGTAGCAGATTCATATCAGAGTTGTGAGAATGTTGCATGCATAAATTAACTGTGTTGATTATTTGTCTTCTACCTGTAGACCCATAAGAAGGTGGGCAGCCTGTGGAGGGAGGCGGGCCTCAACTGGAGAGACTTCTTGCCTGAGGACGAAGACGTCAACAAGTTTGTGACTGAACAGGTAACCGGGAGAGGTTAACCATGTACCAATAGTGTACCAATAATGTATCAATAGGGCGAACTACATCTGTGTTAGACATGGAATCTGACCTCCTTTCACGGTTGTTGGGCTGAACATATGCCCATCCTTCTATTAAGAAGAGGATTTCTTTTCTCATTTTGTTACAGAAGAGTTGAGTTCTCATTCTGTGAGGGATATTCAACAGGTTTTCTACACAGGTGCATCTCAAAAAATAAGAATATCGTGGAAAAGTTCCTTTTTTTTTTTCGTAATTCAAATCAAAAAGTGACACCTTCATATATTCCAGATTCATTACACATAAAGTGAAACATTTCAAGCCTTTTTTGTTTCAATCTTGATGATTATGTCTTACAGCTCATGGAAATCAAAAATCCAGTATCTCAAAATATTAGAATAAAAAATGTATGATTCAGAAATGTCGACCTGAGAAGCGCTCTAATCAGCTAATTTACTCCCTGAGCCTTCAATACTGTCTGGTTCAGTACACACAACCACAATCATGGGGAAGACTACTGACTTGACAGTTGTCCAGAAGACACTCATTGACACCCTCCACTAAGAGGGTAAGCCACAGAAGGTCATTGCTGAAAGGACTGGCTATTCACAGGGTGCTGTATCAAAGCATATTCATGGAAAGGTGACTGGAAGGGAAAACTATGGTAGGAAAAGGTGCACAAGCAACAGAGATGACTGCAGCCTTGAGAGGATTGTCAAGCAAAGCCGATTGAAGAACTTGGGGGAGCTTCACAAGGAGTGGACTGAGGCTGGAATCAGTGCATCAAGAGCCACCACACACAGACGTGTCCAGGAAATGGGCTACAAGTGTCGCATTCGTAATGTCAAGTCACTCCTGAACCAGAGACAACGTCAGAAGCATATTACCTGGGCGAAGGAGAAAAAGAACTGGACCGTTGCTCAGTGGTCCAAAGTCCTCTCTTCAGATGAAAGTAAATTTTGCATTTCATTTGGAAATTAAGATCCTAGAGGCTGGAAGAAGAGTGGAGAGGCACAGAATCCAAGCTGCTTGAAGTCCAATGGGGAGTTTCCACAGTCAGTGATGATTTAGGGTGTCATGTCATCTGCTGGTGTTGCTCCACTGTGTTTTATCAATACCAGAGTCAATGCAGCCATCTACCAGGAGGTTTTTGAGCACTTCATGCTTCTTTACTTTTTTGTAAAGTAGCCTAATACAAGGTTTTTTTCCCCACCACATTTCTTTGATTAAGTACAATATGCACAGTGAACCCAAATGAAAGTATAGTTCAAGTATATAACATTTACATTTACATGAAGGATGTTTCTGTTGTTGAACAGGCAATAGGCTACACGTTCAACCCATCATTGTTCATGCATATTGTCAGAGGTAAATAACAATTGTTTTTTCCCTAAAATTTCTAATAAAATGGTGTAATTTGTTTATTTACAATGGACTAAAGTCCACGAATTACTGTTAATTGCTCCACAGTAACTGAAGAGAGCCGGGTGAGACAAAGCGCATGTTACGAGACTTGTACAATCTTTTAGATGAATTATATGAAGAATTTTGTTGGGTTTTATTGGAGGTCTTATGAAACGTAAGAATAAGCAAAAAAATACTATTTGAAAGAACACAGGCTATAGTATTATTGTTTGTTTAATAAGGCTCTAAACATCTATAAAATGAAAATCCACCATATTTAAATTCTTGATAGATAATTCCATTAGAATTTTTGATTACTAAGCCCATACAGGTAAAGTGATTTACGTAAAGCTAACCAAAATATCAAAGAGGTAAACAGTCAAGGACATTAGCGTCGTTAGGCCTGGGCTTCCAGGGCTAGAGCCCCGGATCTTTTGTGAGTAGCCTCAGATCTCAAATTATTATTATTATTTTTTTTACAATAAAGTAATAATAAAAATAGCCCCTGATCTATTCATCCGTAATTCCGATCATACATTAAAGTGCAAATGTTTTAGATCCTCTGTGTCACTCAAGCGGCAGATCTACTATTTGGAATTTGTATGAGTTGGGAATATGTTGGGTTCCATCACAATGTAATGTAGGCCTAATATTAAAAACCGGTGGTTTTTAAGACGGTGGTTAGAGCAACACGCGGCATCACAACAAATCCAAGAAAAATGCGTGGCAAAGTCGTCTCACCTGGGGGAGCGGGTTAAGCCCCGAATGTATTGTGATCCTAGCAAGGTCACGGATAACGTTTTTATTTTGTTTCACTAACAATGAATTACTGTAATACCTTGTAATACCTTTGTATTACATAGGAAGCTGGATCATCTTCATGGTTCTATAAAATAATCAGCGAAATTTCATATGGGCTTATTCTGACAGATTGTTTCATATTTTGTTTCTCTCCTAATAAAAAAGGAATTTAATGAATAAGATTGCAATGCTAAGTTTAGAGGTAAAACGGATTTTGTCCCACTGCATGTCATCAACATTACAGTTGTCATTGTTAGGTTCATTCACATTCAACCACAGGGAGCATGATCCTTTATCTGGGGGTATTGCCCATTAAGAGTGATTTGCGCCTGTCTGGGTAGACTACTGTCTGGCCAGCATTTTTGGTCTACTTTGAGGTGTTTAAAATTGGTGCTTCTACCATAATAAAAAAACAATGGTAAATCCAGTAGTCAGATTTGTATATTTTTCTGTTAGAGTGAAGCTATTTGATTTCAAAAACACATCTTGGCTAGCTAATTTCATAGAACCCCCTATTATCGGCATAGGCTTAACAGCAATTTTGAAAAACATCATCTTATACTCATTTGATCAAGTCATCAATGATTATGATGATTATTAGTGACATAAATGTTAGCTAGCATGTCATTAATGATCATTTTTGAAATTTCAGGGGAAATAATATTTTCAGGTAGTTGGTTTGTGACGTATCTAAAAAATACGACCCCCTATTATCGGCCACCATCCCCCATAATTCGCCACCTTACTATATTTTGTTGAATTGCACTATAATTGCTTTTTATTTGTATTACAAATGACAGATCGTAGTCTTCTCTGAAGTGTCTACTAGAAAGTTGTAGCTTGCTTTCTTGCCTTTTTTTCTTTAAAGAAAAAAAGACTCATCACTTTGATATTACATGACATCTGGTCTGTCGTGCAAGTCGAATTTCACGAATTGCAACTTCTCTAAAACAACGTCCATACATGACATTTTTTAAATCTCAAAAAAAATGTTTTACATTTTTATAAAAAAGTGATGGTGGGCTAGCTGAAAGGTTATATTGATTAGCAAAACATACCATTACTTTCCAGTGCTTTTACATTTTGAACTTGAAAGGATTTTCTTCTCAGACCACTAAAAACGGCCAAATATGGGGGTGGCCGATAGTAGGGAGACGTTAGCTACCATTTACAGAAGAGCTCACTTCAGATGAGCGAGTTACGTTCAAAGCATCAAACTCAACCAAACATGCTGCCAAATGAACAGGATTCTATACAATTTGTAAGGAATTTAAGATGTGATGGAATGGTTGATGAAGAAAAGAAATCGCAGAGAAAATATATTGACTGATATATTGATTTATTTAGGGGGGCTAATTAATAATAAATAGGCCTAGCAACATCTCTCCGTCCTAGACTTTGTTCTTTTTGTGTATGACCATTCAGCCAGTCCCTGATATACCCTTTATCTACTCTGTACCTTCGCTTGTGTTTTGGATCTCTGGTATTTTTTACCCTAGCCTGTCCAACAACCACAATTTCTTGCCTGCTCCTTCTGCTGTTTAAATAAACCTACACTGTGCCCTCCGCAGCTGGAACCATCAACACCTGCCTCTGTCCGGTATTATTAAAACTCAGATAAAAGATCAGAGCTTAGGGTGTTTTGGAATTAATTTAAAAATGAGGATGAAGAGGTTTAATGATGAAAAATATGGCAGCAGCATGTCGCAAATCATTTTTTTAATACAAAAACATATTGCATTATTTTTAGTGGAAGACATAGGTTTGCTCTTCTACATGGTTGCGCCCACCTAAGCACAGTTTGCACAGTCGCTAAATTATCTCAGGTCAACCCAAGTCGGGTTTCCCATTATGCTGAACAAAAACAATTGGCATTCTTGATTCAGTGGACTCTATAACTAATCGCATCAAGCGCTTGAAAACTTACCTAAGGAACAATATGGGAGATGTGCAAAACTGCAGCTTCCTTGCTGGCCATCAATTCCAAAAGAACAAAAGCCTTGGATACCTAGAAAATGTGTTTGCTGTGAACCACAAAAACAGGCGCATTGTCCTTCTATGGATAAAACAACTTGGAAAAGAACTGGCTATGTAATTGCTTTATTATTCTTTAGCCTGTCTGTGTTTGTGCATTGTATTTGTTGTTAATCCAATGCACAATATTTGAAAGCACCTCATTTGCAATGTAGCACAAAACAAAAAATACTTTTTGTTTATTTTTGGCTGCATGATGATAAGGCTTTTTTTGAAATCTCATTTTGTTTTCTCCTATAGAAGTAGCAACTGTCATGGCATTGAGTTTTAAGAAAGCTGGGCAGCTTGTCAGCGCTCATTAAAGCCATTCATGTCAGCACCTCCATGCATCAAGATAGCACCCCCTTAGCACCTCCTGTGAAAATCATCAAAATAAGTTCAAAATAAAAACAATACTATTGGATTTATTCCTGAATAATTTACGTGTGGTGTATTTCAATTTAATTAGTTTTAGAGCCTAAAGAAAGAATGAAAATGCTATAGTGTGTGTTCTTTGAAGTTTTAGTTTTTTTCATATTCCTATCATAAGACCTGAAATACAAACACATTATTGTATTCCTCAAATTCATTTGACATTTAAAACAAACAAATCCTGTAATTCATTCTTTTTACACTATTGAATGCTAACGAAGCTAAACCACATGGATACCTGGGGTCTGGAAGGCCTGGCGGTTCTAGACTATAGTGTAAATCCTGTATTTGGTTATATGTCTACATCATTTTTAGTAAAATATAGATTAGGTGTTGAAGCAGAAAAATAGTTTCATTTTTGGTTTTATAGTTTGTGCTTGGTTTTATAGTTTGCCCAAGTCAACAGTGAAAAGCCAGTCATAAGAAGGATATAATTGTTTCTCCAACAACTGAACTCTCATTCTCAAGCTTTATTCAGTGTTGTAGAATGAAAAAAAAAAAAAAAAAAAGGAAGTGAAATTGAAAGGTAGTCTGACCAATTAGGAGAGTATTTTAAAGTCAATTCGCAAATTGTCATAAGATGCATTCTTCTGCCATACTGTACTTCAAAACCATGATCTAAGCAAATAGCGGTGCTTTGTATTACATTATTTCTTAAGCTAAGATTCTTAAGATTTCTTAAGTGTTTAAACAAATTTATTTCTGTGTAGCTATTAGTTTCTTTATAAAAACGCATTGTAATTATAGTAGTGATGAAGACGAACTGAAAACATTTTGCTTTTAAGTTAAACTTATGTTAGGAGCTGTAATGTTAGGAACATGGTAAAAATTGTGCCACTGTTGTTCAGAAAACGATTCTCAAGAAATAATAGCATTTTCAGTGTTCTAGCTCCCCCATGCTTTGGAATACTGCAATCACAGCTTGACGCAATCTACCTGATCTTACCGCGGTAAAAAAATCCTGTGATTAGGTGAGTGACAGCTGTATGAAGGTGTCACTTGTTGATTTGAATTACAGAAAAAAATAGCTTTTCCACGATATTCAAATTTTTTGAGATGCACCTGTAGATAGTATTGTAAATATAAATTGGTTGGTTCAAACCCTGAACACTCATTAACTGAAAAGCTGTGGTATTCGACACTGCATACCACGGTTATGACAACTAACTTTTGATGTTGATGTTACTGTGTTTGTAGATAGTTTATTGACATCCACATATTATGTTGTGCCTAAGAGCAGCCCTTAGCGCTGGCTGCACCTTATAAGTCACAAGTGCTCAAAAAAAAACCCAAGGTGAAAAAACTAGACGTAATTTTATATTTCAATTTGAAATCACATTCGGAACGTGACCCAAACCGTTATATCAAGACCATTGACGTGCTGAGGCCGTGTCTCAAGCTGATAGGGAGAGATACATCCATGCTTTTATTACAAGCTAGCTTCACTACTGTAATGCTCTCCTGTCTGGTCTAGCCAAGAAAGCAATTGGTTATCTACAAAACATCCGAAATGCTGCAGCACAACTACTGCACAAGACCAGAAACAGAGCGCTCATTACACCCGTTTTAAAATCTCTTCACTGGTTACTTTGAGTTTTAGAAGTCATTTTCAGATTCTCCTTTTAGTTTATAAATCACTCCATGATTGTGCAGCCTAAATGTGGAAAATGCTTTAAGTTTGGTCCTCAGTAGGTACCTCAGATCCTCTGGCACTGGATTTTTATCTTTTACCAAGGACAAGTACTAAAAGGTACTGAGGCATTGTTTAGCTTTTGTGCCTCGAACCTTTGAAATAGTCTGTCAGAGAACCTTAGGAGGGCTGAACTGTTTTTAAGACATCTTAATACATATTTTTTTCTTTTCTTTTCCCTTCAGTGTTTTTAGTCTGTCAGCTTTATTCTAAGTTCTGTACTTTTTAATGTCTTATGTTGATCTTGTAGTATAAATTTGCATTTACCTGTATTGTGTGTACTTGTTCATTTCTTTACTTTGTATGTGAAGCGCATTGTGTTACTTCTGTGTATGTAATGCTAGTATCCTACATAATTAAAGCTGCCATATTACTTAATTCCATGTTGTATTCCCTCTTTCCAGAAAATGGAGTTTACTCTGGGTGAGGAGTCAGAGCAGACCAGTCAGAAGAAGCCCATGAGTGGGGATGAGCTGAGCGAACAGCTGGACAGACTGATCCAGGACAAAGCTGACAACCAGCGCATCCAGGACTGGGTTGAGGTGTGTGGGAAGGGTGGGGTGGCTGAGGTTTGGTTTCATGTGTGAAATCTTTACTGGTCAATTAGCATTTTTTGGGAACCTCTTCTGGTCGCTATCCTCATCTGACCCATAGCAATGCAAGCTCTTTGTGTGAGGTAACTTTTTTGCCTTTTTGTTTACAGGCAAATTTGGATGAACAGCAGGTGATCAGCAACCAGTTTGTGCGTGCTCTGATGACGTCAGTTTGCCAGTCGGCCATCATATGTGAGTATACTGTCCGATCCCCTTACTGCCCGGCCTTGCTATTAGCACTCCTTATAGATGTAATTGACCTCCTTTCTTGGCATGCAAGGTGTTTGTGTTCCCTGTGTTACGATTCGATTCTTAATCCCTGGTACATACAGTGGGGCAAAAAAGTATTTAGGCCACCAATTGTGCAAGTTCTCCCACTTAAAAAGATGAGAGGCCTGTAATTTTCATCATAGGTACACTTCAACTATGAGAGACAAAATGAGAAAAAAAAATCCAGAGAATCACATTGTAGGATTTTTCATGAATTTAATGGTAAATTCCTTGGTAAAATAAGTATTTGGTCACCTACAAACAAGCAAGATTTCTGGCTCTCACAGACCTGTAACAACTTCTTTAAGAGGCTTCTCTGTCCTCCACTCGTTACCTGTATTAATGGCACCTGTTTGAACTTGTTATCAGTATAAAAGACACCTGTCCACAACCTCAAACAGTCACACTCCAAACTCCACTATGGCCAAGACCAAAGAGCTGTCAAAGGACACCAGAAACAAAATTGTAGACCTGCACCAGGCTGGGAAGACTGAA
>JACXGI010016241.1:0-16180 GCA_016801175.1 Esox masquinongy | reverse complement strand
CTGTCTGCAGGGGGACTCTTACCACCTGTCTGCAGGGGGACTCTTACCACCTGTTTTATCTCAATCAGCGTGCCCACCATGCGTTAATAGACTCGTCAGTCCTTTTGTGAGATAATTACACTAGTGACTCTGGGGGTTACATTAGAAACTCTGGGGCGCAGCACAGAGCGTTCCTCTAAATAGCCATAAGGACGTGTCCAGGTCATCTACACAGAAACCCAGAAATCATCAGAACGTTTGTCCAGTATAGGATAGTTTCAACCAGATCCTCTTGCGCTCTACACCCTGTTGTTTAGGCGCGAGATAGGGGCGCGCCTCAGCATCTGTAGGAACTGTTAGTCACAGATCCCTCCCTGTCCTTGGACTTAATCATGTTTAATAAAAAACACTTCAGTTTAATAACAATCACTTCAGTACTTTTCCACTTGACCTAATGTAACAGAGCAGGATGGCAGCTAGTAATTTTCCACCCTGTTGGCACAAGTGTAATATAATTTGTTGATACTGATAAACAAATTCAAACTTCTAGATGGTAATTAGAGACAATAATGTCTTTTGATGAGAAATCCTTTCTGTAAATCTATGTAACCTTCTGCAAATGTAAAGATTAGCTAATATCTAGCTACTTAATTTTCAGTCGAAGCTATTAATAATTGTTTATTTGCAAGTACTGCCAAATATTTTGTTGTATGAGAGCTACTGCTGTCCAGAGGGCTTCAGCTGTACTTTTCTCAATTTTGCAATGGAGCGTAGGCATTCATGTCGTAAATCATGTTTACTCTCCACTTGTTTGTGAATCCTGCCTAACAAAGTGCTAGTACACATCTGTTAATACATAGGGTTAAGGGTTAGGGTTAGGATGTGATGCATTGTTCGAAGTTGCCGGCAGTTGGAAAAATCTCTCCTTGCATCCCACATCCCCGTCTCCACCCAAAAACCCAGTGAACAAGAAGCCCAGTGAAGCCTCCTCTCTGACACTCTTCTCATACTGGTCCTAAGATGCTGTGTTTGCAAATCCACTTGTATGTTGTATGACAGTTCGCAAGTGTGTAGTTGTTTGAGGAGAAAGAGACAGTAAAGACGCAGAAGAATAAAAATGTTATTGCCCACCACATGACAAAATCGTCTTAGGTTAGGGCTCACATAAAACACATACAACTGAAACACATAGGATCACATACAACCGTGTAACAAGGACACTGTGCAGTGAAGGCATAATAAATACAAAGTGAAAGCCAGTCTGCTTGTTTAAAATGGTTATGGCAGTGGGTATACATGAGTCTTTGTATGTTTTCTTTTTGGCCAGAGGAGACTTGAAGCGGCGGCCTGATGGGAGTAACTGGAATGAGTGGCGGAGGGTGTGTGAATTGTCCTGTGTGATGGAAGTGGCCTTTCTTCTTACGGATTGTGTGTATAGTGTTGAAAGCAGTGCCTGGGTTGTGCCAGTTACCTTGTTTGATGATTTTTGTGAATTTTGTCTTGTTATTTACTGTGAGGATGTTGTACCAGGATGCAATGTTGAAAGTGAGAACTGATTCAATGAGTGACTTGTATACTGTTGTTAAAATGTTTTTGACGTTAAAACCTTTCAGCTTCCTGAAGAGGAACATGCGCTGCTGGGCCTTTTCGTAGACCCTGTCTGCATGCTGGGTGAAGAACAGCCGGTGGTCGATCTCGGTTCCCAGATACCTGAGGACCTCAGCTGCCCCTCCAACCTGAGAGGTTCAGAAAGAGGGTGGGGGATGTCAGATGTATGGCGCCCCGCACTGCACATCTCCTTAGTCTTGTCCGCATTTGAAACTAAATAGCCCTCCTGGACCCATATCATCAGGGTGTCCACATACTGCCTATAAGTGGACAGAGAATGCTGGCCCCATTCAGTCGGTAAGACCATAGGCTATTAAACTCTTCTTTACAAGACAGTCATGTGACACCTTGGTAGCCATAGCAACAGTTGACAGTAAAATTTAGTGATATTGGTGCAAGGCAGTAAAGGTAGTTGCTATTACTACACTTTTGGCAGGTAATAATTTAAAGAATCATACTAAAACTACAATAAATATTTATATCAAGATGTCAGTTGGGTATAATAGTAATTTTTTGTGTTGTGTAGTAATATTGTTTTATTAGTTACTTAGCTTTTGGCTATTGGCTAATATGTATAGCCTCAAAAGATTACTTCATTTTTACATTTTTCTTTTTATGGAAAGTGACAAATTATCCAATTGTTCTTCAAATGAAACTGTAATGATCGGTTTAAAACATTGTTTTGCAATGGAAAACTTTATCAATAAATAGGAATTGGTCACTGTTAAATACTTAAAAAATTTAAATACAAATGAATTTTAACATTGTATTCTCTATTTTACTTAAAGCTCAGCTGACTGTTTCTCTATCTGCATCAGCTTGTTACTACACATTTCTTACTACAGTGGATATAAAATGTCTACACACACCTGTTAAAATGCCAGGTTCCACTTTTAATGTGATTTTTCCACTTTTAATAAGATTTTTCCACTTTTAATGTGACCTATAATGTGAACAATTCAATTGAATATCAAACTGAAATCTTCAAGGGGGAAAAATGAAAAATAAAAACCTTACAATAACCTGGATGCATAAGTGTGCACACCCTCTTATAACTGGGGATGTGGCTGTGTTCAGAATTAACCAATCACATTCAAACTCATGTTAAATAGAAGTCATTACACACCTGCCATCATTTAAAGTGCCTCCGATTAATCGCAAATAAAGTTCAGCTGTTCTAGTAGGATTTTCCTGACATTTTCTTAGTTACATCTCAGAGTAAAAGCCATGGTCCGCGGAGAGCTTCCAAAGCATCAGAGGGATCTCATTGTTGAAAGATATCAGTCAGGAGAAGGGTACAAAAGAATTTCCAAAGCATTAGATATACCATGGAACACAGTGAAGACAGTCATCATCAAGTGGAGAAAATATGGCACAACAGAGACATTACCAAGTGGACGTGATGAAAATATGAGAAGAAAACTAGTCAGGGAGGCTTCCAAGAGGCCTACAGCAACATTAAAGGAATTGCAGGAATTTCTGGCAAGTACTGGCTGTATGCTACATGTGACAACAATCTCCTGTATTCTTCATATGAATGGGCTATGGGGTAGGGTGGCAAGACGGAAGCCTTTTCTTACAAAGAAAAACATCCAAGCCTGGGCTGAAGTTTGCAAAAACAAACATCAAGTTCCCCAAAAGCATGTGGGAAAATGTGTTATGGTCTGATGAAACTAAGGTTGAACCTTTTGGCCATAATTCCAAAAGGTATGTTTGGCGCAAAAACAACACTGCACATCACCCAAAGAACACCATACCCACAGTGAAGCATGGTGGTGGCAGCATCATGCTTTGGGGCTGTTTTTCTTCATTTGGAACCGGGTCCTTAGTCAGGGTGGAGGGAATTATGAACAGTTCCAAATACCAGGCAATTTTGGCACAAAACCTTCAGGTGTCCGTTAGAAAGCTGAAGATGAAGAGGAAGTTCACCTTTCAGCACGACAAAGACCCAAAGCACACATCCAAATCCACAAAAGCATGGCTTCACCAGAAGAAGATTAACATTTTGGAATGGCCCAGCCACAGCCCAGAGCTGAATCCAATTGAACATCTGTGGGGTGATCTGAAGAGGGCTGTGCACAGGAGATGTCCTCGCAATCTCACAGATTTGGAGCACTTTTGCAATGAAGAGTGGGCAAATATTGCCACGTCAAGATGTGCCATGCTAATAGACTCCTACCCAAAAAGATTGAGTGCTGTAATAAAATCAAAAGATGCTTCAAAAAAGTATTAGTTTAAGGGTGTGCACACTTATGCAACCAGGTTATTGTGGGTTTTTTATTTTTCCCCCTCAAAGATTTCAGTTTTTTTTTCAATTGAATTATTCACGTTATAGGTCATATTAAAGGTGGAAAAAGTTCTGACATGATTTATCTTTGTCTCATTCTTTTACATCACAAGAACCTGGCATTTTAACAGGGGTGTGTAGACTTTTTATATTCACTGTACATAAAGTGCACTGGTTGTCAAGAGAAGTCTAAACATTATCATTTTAATATATACCTGGTATTTGTAGCAGTTTAACAGAAGACATCTACGAGTTAATAATGCATAATAGAACAAGTGCTAAGTTAAGAAATGTATATGAATTTTTTGTCGCGTTTGTGGGTCTCATTTGTGCATTTTTTTTTCTCATTTGTGCATTTTATCCAGAAGTCTACTAGTTAAAGGTAAGCATATTTATTATAAAGTATACCGTATGTTCATACAGTGCAAGTAGAAAATAAATTTTAATCTGGTTACCTTCTAGTAAAATTTTTTTTAGCCCTATTATGCCCCAGGATTCAACTTTGTAACATTTGTAACATTCTGTGAATGTTCTCTGAATGGTCATATAACCCCCAAAAAAAGAATTGGTAGAAAACCATCCATGGGAGCGTTTTGGAAACATTGGTCATTTTTTTAGAGAATGTTCCCACTGCCAAAACCTTTCCAGAACGTTTTGGCAAACAACTATTGCTAGATGGTACGCTTCCTATTCTTCAAGCTATATTGAAGAGACAGTATAGGGTGAAAGACAGGAGTGAATCAAAGGGCAATGGGCCGATTTCAAACATAATCTAGAGCTGGACCTACAGTATCCAGTGTGTTGATACCATAGCATACAGAGTTCTGTCGCTTATCTTCTCCCTTCAAAATTATTGAAATCACCTCGCTCATTCTGTTGTTATTCATCAGAGTTTGCGCTGCAAGGGGATCGATGTCTGAGTGGGTCTGCTGGTAAACAGATTAAACCAGAGAGTAATGTTCATCTAACTGAAGGGTACTGTCAAGGCAAATGCACTGTGAATGACAAATATCACCTCATATTTCATACTGTTGTACTATACCTGAGGGTTACACAGAACCATACTGCCCCCAGTCTCCTTACCACCACCCACCTCTCCCCTACATCTGCATCATATTTACACTGTGTTAAGGGTCCCTGAGGGTTCTGCCTGTGTGCTCATGTTGGAGCAGCAGTGATTTTCATACAGCTCAGGAGCTTTGGTCTATAGGCTGTGTAATGTCTGCAGGTTTTCAGTTGATATTTCATTTTTTGCCCGTGGCTTCGGCTAAACCAGTGGTAAGTAATGCTGATCGTGCTCAGTATTTGGACATAACCAATCTGGTGAACTACGTATGTTCCATTTGGTCGATCACTGAACTGTCAAACTGAGCTTATGCATTACTTCAGAGACTGAGAAATTGAACACATCCGGTCTTTCTGGTCTATTAAATAAAAAGCCTGCAACCCCTGTGTCTCTCCAGGAACAGGGTTGCCTAACCGTGGGCTGGACTGTTGATTAGGTTCATTCATGAATGATTATTTGTGGCAATACTGTTACAAATCTGTTGGAAATATTTGTGTAGAGTTAGTTTTAGTTTACTCGTGTGAGAAAAAAAACTCGATAAATTGTCCTCTTAAAAACCACCACACGTGGTAGGCTAGTGTTTTGTCATTTAGTATTCCATTCTTAAGATCTCCCCTTTTCTAAATGGCCAAGCTGGTTGAGTGCATCATGTCAGGGAATCAACAAATGAGATGAAGTGTTTTCACAAAGTCAGAGGAATGGACGCCACACTGGCTTCCAACAATGATAGATGAGCAACACATGATGGTGTGTGGAGAGCAGGGGGAGTATTCAATCAGTACATGGAGAAATGGCACTTTAATTCATGGAGAGAGAACCTGGCAGCCCCTGAGACATGCCAAATTGAAAAGGCATTCATCTTATATATATGACAAGCTCACACTCTTGTCCCAATTGGTCAGAAATGTTGTTTTCGGTAATTATTCACATTCTGAGATCACATTTCAACCCCTGTAAATTAATTAGAAAAAAATATTTTGGTGTTTTGTGTAATTTTGACCTAGGTCTCCAACTTGTTATTTTTACATCAACAAATGTTCCATTCCTCCTTTCTTTAACATGCTCACTCCTGGCCAGGCTTTGTGGCAGACCTAACGCCTGTTCCCTTGTAAAGAGTTACACCTCCAGAAGCACTAGAACCACTCATGCATACTGATTAGCAGTTCTGATTTATCAGTTCTCCACAAAAGAGAATGATCAAGCTTTAGGAGCAAAGTCACTCTGAAAGTATGGCTCCCTTGAAATCTAGTACTGAGCTGACATATACAGTATAATGGTCCTTCCGTTTGGATATATAAGGACAGCATTATGCGTTACATACTGTAACTAATCGCTTGAATGCACTTCAAATTATAATTTTTATGCATTTCTTTGCCATCCATTTGAAGGTACAACCTCCGTAATCCGTGTCAACGGTCTGTGATCCGACAATCCCCTGGTCTCAGATCCCATGTCTGTTGTGCTAACAAAAACAAAAAATATCTGTTCTGTTTTCATCAAGGCACACAACCCCATACCAAGTAGAAAAAATGCATGGTTAGGCTACTATATAAAACATCAGCCACTCTATCTTAACAGCTGCAGTGTGTCCAGGCATTTTACTGAGCCCTGAATCACACCTAAGCTTTTCATGGTCTTGTCCTGTAGGTGTTTAGGCTACCATGTGGCTAGAGTGCGGCTCAGATAGAGCCTCCGAACCCCTTAGGACCACTGGGGAATGGTTGCTTTTGTAAAATATATGGTGACGGATGTGTTGTGGGGCTGTTTTGCTTCCAGGGTTTCTGGGGTCCATGCTCCGGTAAACAACCAGGAAATTATATAGTATTTTTGTAGCATTAGAAATGTTTTATTATAGGGAGACAGTGGGGGAAGGGAGTGGGAGTGTTTCTGCTGAAAGAGCAGTGGGACGTGTTTTTACCCATGCTGGAAAACCCTAGGCCACATGGTTGTCTCTGCTAGGAGGTTTAATCTTCCAGCAGGAGACAGAGCCTTTCCAATGGGTTACACAACCTCATGAAAAAAGTAGAAGAAAAGGCAGGCAGGCCAGTTTAGCACCCAGACTCTTTTACAACAGAGCCATGCTGTTGTAATACATGCAGAATGTGGTTTTTCAGGCCGTCCCTGAAAAAGACGTTGTCTGAATAGCTGCGTATGTTCAGCATTAATGGTGCCTTCACAGATGTGCAAGTCACCAATGCTATGTGCACTAATGCACCCCCATACCATCATGGATGCTGGCTTTTGAAATGTGCACTGATAACAAGCCGGGTGGTCCCTTTCCTTCTTAAATAATAATTAAAAATATTAATTTGTCTGACCACAGGACAGTTTTCCATTTTGCCACAATCCATCTTAAATGAACTCGTGCCTAGAGAAAGCAGCAGCGTTTCTGGATCTTGTTTATGTATGAATTCTTCTTTGCATGGTAGTTTTTACTTGCATTTGTGGATGCGACGTACTGTGTTCACAGGCAGTGGTTCTTGGAAGTGTTCCTGAGCCCATGCAGTGATTTCTACTACAGAATTGTGTCTGTTTTTAATGCAATGTCGCCTGAGGGCCTGAAGATCACGACATCCAATATTGATTTTCGGCCTTGTCCCTTGCTTACAGAGATTTTCCTGGATTCTCTGAATCTTTTGTATTTGTACTGTAGATGATGAGATCCCCAAACTCTTTGAAATTTCACATTGAGAAACATTATTCTTAAGTTGTTTCACTATTTGCCTGTGCAGTTTTTCACAGAGTAGTCAAACCCTCAACATCTTGACTTCTTAAAGACTCATCTGCTCTGGGATGCTCTTTTTATACCCAATCATGTCATTGACCTGTTGCCAATAATTAGTTGTGAGATGTTCCACCAGGTTTTCTTTTTTTGTATTGTGCAACTTTTCCAGTCTTTTGTTGCCCCTGTCCCAGCTTTTTTGAAACATGTTGCTGGAATCAGTTTCAAAGTGGGCATTGATTTTAATATTTTTCAATGAACAATAAAAATTTTCTGTTTCAACATTTGATCTGTTTCAACATTTGTATGTTAGTAGTTTCTATTGAATATAGGGTTTAAATTATTTGCACATCTTTGCATTCTGTTTTTATTTCCATTTTACACAGCGGCCCAACTTTTTTGGAAACAGGGTTGTTTTTCAAAAGATGGGAAATTACAATATAGCTCACAAACTTTGTTATTCATTACAGCATGTTCATCAAGGTTGCCAAACATTTTGGAGTGAACTGTATAACAGTAAACGTTTTAAGGTGTTTCAAGTAATTATTATGTAGTAACTAGTTCCACAGCTTTTCATTTGTTTACTTGTAGAATCCTGACTAAATTTTTTAATAAAGACGTTTAAACTATATGACGTGTCTCCTCTTCCCCTTCCCTTACCAAATGAGAACAGTGTAGTATTACCAAGTCCAGGGTTGTTTAGGGGGATAGTACTGCAATAGTACTAATGTGTCCAAACCGAGTATGAGGAGACTGCAAGTCAATGCAAACTAATAGACGGACCATCAACAAAAGTTTAAATGGGGAATATCTCGGGCACATGGAACAATTTAGTAGGAAAATAAATTTGAAACATTAATTTATTACATTAGCTGCAGATGTGTACTGGCCATTTATGCGTAACTGAATTTATGCTAGTAATACAGTAAAAATCGGACACACAGTATGGCCCTTTTACAGTGTGTTTGATCATCTTGCCTCCTATGTTCATTGTACTAGAAACTATTATGTGGGTTTCTTAACAAAAATAAAACCTCTGGATTTAGCTAGTAAATATGTGAAGGCTACAAACTAAAATTCTTATTTTCTTAGACACGACAACAAATAGTTGTTAGAAATATAAAGTGTTACCCCTACTTTTAAGTTATAATCCCTACCTTGACGATCAGTGCCACAGCATCTTTAGTTGCCACAGTGAGTCCAGGACACCAGTGAAACATCCCATCTGAAAGACAACATCTTATACAGGGCAATTTCCCCTTTTTCCACATTGAGATTTGAAATTTAGACCAGAGGGAAGAGTGCCCCTTACTGGCCCCTAAAAACCGTTTTCCGCAGCATCTAGTCTCCCATCCAGAGGCCAACCAGCACTAACACTGTTTAGATTCAGAGGCAGTGGAATGTGTTGTGCAATGCTGCTGGCAAGAGGGATAAATTCATTATTCTTTAGTTCTTCCAAAACGTTTTTGTGCCTGTGGAAACTTTTCTGGATATGAATGTGTCATCTTTACTGAAGAAGTAGTCCAGTACACTTCTTGTATCATAATTTCTTTGCTTCTAAGGTGACTCAAGTGTGACACATTTCTGTGAAAAAAAATATTAGTGAATTGCATTCTGTAATTAGTTACAACAACTGAAGGGCAACTGTGTTTTGTTGCTGTTTGTCAGTTACTCAGCAGTCCATGAAAACTCATTTAGCCGTGAGAGCATTTTGCAGAGAAAATAGGTTGAAGCACACTAAAGGCTTGGAAATAAAGTTATCAGTGACATTACTTACCTACTTACCTGGCAACAACCCCAAGGGCGTTTTGAAGAGCTGTCAGTTATGGTGAGCTCATGAATATAAGCCTGGCTTCCAAATTAGCATGTCTTTTAAAACTTTAAAACTTCCTGGTATCAGTCATGAAAGAAAAATATACTTTTTACTCTAAATGTTAAGTACATATGGGCGTATATATATATATATATATATATATATATATATATGCATATATATTATGTCAGGTCATTTTTATGGTTTATAAATTAGTCTATCAAAAAGCTATATTTTATATGGAAATGTATATTACTGTTTGAGACTTAAGGTGGTTGATGGACCAAAGTCCAGTTTGTGCTGGCAGGGAGTTGGACAGGTTGATGGTTGTTTTTGGTTGGATAAGGGGAAAGTCAGTTCCCAGTCAGTCAGGTGAGGTAACTATAAACCACTGTAACTATCAACTATTATTCAACAAACTGTAATATCAATAATAATTGTTAGAGTTTAATTAGATATGGACTTTGTATTTGTATTGTAATAAGGCCCTTAAAATTAAATATACTGTATGTAAGCATTGTATGATAATAAATGACAAACCAAGCACGTATCATGTACGAAGTAGGTTTGTTTCTCTGCTTTTGAGATGAGCTACTGTAAATAGTGGATATTAAAACGGGCAAATTGCACTAAACTAACAATATGGAACCTTCAAATATCTCAAAACAACATGCAGAGTCATAAAAATTGGGCTAAGTTTTTGGTTTGACTTTGGGTACTGTAAGTAGAAAAACAACCCTAATCTTGACATCTTGCAACACAAGGCTAAATTATTTTCAAACTGATCTAGAAAGTTGTTTAACTAGGGGTCTTCAATGGGTCAATGGCACGCTGCTGGTAACTTCTTGATAACAATTCTGAATTCCAAGCTATTTTATGTATTCCACAGCTTGTTATCTTGTTCACAAACACAAAAGGTGCTACCCATGCTCCCAGCCACTAACTAATCAATGCAACATTGACATTAACCCAAATCAGAGCAGTAGTACAGTAGGGATCAATTAACTATTGGTTCAATATAGTTAGGTGAATGGATTTTAATAAATATTCTGACTAGCTTCTCGTTTTGACAAAATGTCTGTGTATTTTTGAATGTCAGAACCAAGCATCCAAAAAGCATTGACACCTATCCTTTCAGTCACTTTGTATGGCATTTACATGTGTGAATCAAAGGAAAATAGGCTTGAAATGCAGTTTTACTGAACACCAATATAAGATTTACACACAAGCCAATGTTGTGCCTGCCAATGCAGTAGTGTATACATCCTTATTACTTTCCCCAAAACCTCAAATTTCAGAGTAGGCTAACATTTTTGAAAATCATAATGACTAAGTACATACTTTGTATCTATTAGGTATGTGAAATTGTAGTCACAGATTCGAAATTTTGCACATTCCCCTTTTGCTACAACAGGGCCAAATGTGCGTTGAAAAGAGAATTACACACACACACACAAACACACGCACACACACACACACACACACACAGATAATAAAACTCCAAAAGCAGGAAAAATACAACAAAGAAAACCGATTTTTATGGTGTCTCCTTTTAAGTTGAGTTGTTTATTAAATCTTATTTGAGTGAATATATTTACCGAAAATATAGTGCAGTACCTCTACTTACTTAATAATCTAGGATAAAATTACAAACAAGAGGAGAAGAATGTCCCAAATTTAAAGATAATAAAGTAGCCTCTGACAAGATTTATGTAGTGCTCATGCCCAAAAAGATTTTGAGATCCCTGGTATAGTAGCTAAGATCACCACTGAAACAGCACCTCAAGTTTTGCTAAGACCACTGAATTATGGTCCTGCAAACCTGCAACAAGTCTAGAAACTCTTAAGATGTTTAATGACAAAACACTTAGGCTGGTTCAACACGGCTTCTGCACCCGCCACCATTTTGTGCTTAATTCTTGTCAGTGTTCCTGACAAGTCTGTTGAGTGGCAGGCAAGATAAACCATGTAATTATTGGAGGAACGGTCTAAAGTGAAACAGTGTTATTTCATACGGCCTTGCTGAGTCAGGCAAAAGTCAGAGCATACACTATGGCTGGCTTTTCAATGAATCAGGCACGAAGTGTTGAGCGAGTTCTCAACTGCATTGTGCAACAACAATGAAAACTGTAATGGAATAGACAGAAAAATTATTAAATGAGATTTAACCAGCGGTGATTTTCATTTAATCTCAAATATGTTTTACTACCCAGAGAGAATCCTTATTTCTGCAGAAAAAAAAAATACTTATTTTTGCTTGGGAATTGGACAGAATAAGAATTAACAAACGTTGTTGTTTATGCCAAGCTCATTACACACAAGAAAGACTTAATGCATATTAGGTGTGGTTTTAGTGCACAGAGTCAGGACTTGTGTATATATTGCAATAGCTTCCTGGTATGAATAGACATTTTCAAATCTATTTTCATAATCCTTCATGGACTAAAATCGGTTTATTCATATATCTTGACAAAGAAGAAAGTAAGGTAACGGTAAAACTTATTTAGTTCTATGTGTTTACCTGTTGCCACAATGAGTGACATAAGGTTAGTGAAATGATATAGAACTGCTTGTGTTTGTTAATTTATTTATTAATCCTGTTCAATACAAAATTTCAACCCACGTTGATTAAATTATGCTCTCATTACACTAACTCATTACAACTTTTTAAGTCCATATTGTAGCTGTGTCAGCAGTTTCATCTGTTAATTTACCAAATTTACATGATCAGGTCTTTTTTTTTTCCATTTAGAGTTTGGTTTAACAGACCATAAATTGCTGAAGCCCAGTGTTGACATATGTGTCTGTCAGAGCGTGTTAGGCTGATTCTCGGGGAACGCAGATGTCATTAGAAATAGATGTCACAGCATTCCTGGACAAATTGGTTAAGTCTGCAAGAATCTGCTGACTTCCATCCATCACTGGCCTGTGGAGATGGGCCATGGATGGATGGATGGGCTGTTTGTAGACGTCTGCTCCACTGATTCCTCCAGATGGATAGATACAGTAGATGCACAGTGGGACATGGACACTGGGTGAGGCAGCCGTGGCTAATATTCAGCCTTGTTGCCAAATTATGCTAATATCAATTCAAACCAGTGCCACTCATAAGGTTTAACACTCCATCTTGTATGGTGTCCACCAACCCATCACAGTCGGAGTGACAATCATTCCTTAATTGTTTTTGTTTCCCTCTACTCCGGCCATCATTTAGTGATTTGGTTGCCGACTCTGAAAAACATTATAGCAGGGGTTCATTCAAACTCATATCATTGTTTACATTGTCTTAATTTGAAATATGGATCCTGTGCCCAAACATTTCTAATTCTGAAAAGTAGAACCCTGAGTATTCATCCTGGTACAATACCCAAGACCAGTTGGTAAGTTTATTTGACCATGAGAGAAGGTGTTAATGCTTAAATATTGCAACATTGTTGAGTGCATACACCTTTCATCACAACAGAGCAGAAATATGACTGTTGTTCTTCAATTCCCAGTCTCCTCTCTGTGTCCATAAAGATCTGTAACTCTCTGGAGTGCAATTGATACTGGTGGCAGGAGTAATAACATGGTAGACTTGGCTTGTTTGGGACCAACTGCAGAGAACGACAATAGCATACAATGAATACGATGGTTGTTTCTTCAATGGATGGCAATGACAGCCTTGTTCTAACCTAGCATTATTTTCATGCACCCTCCTCTGAAACAACATCATTCAATTAAATCATTAACGCATCAGAACTGTCCTTTAAAAGCAAGGTATTCTACTTCAAAAATAACATAGTACTTCACTTCAGTACCAAGATCCAGGTGTTGAAACAGGATGTTATTATCATGAGGCTACTTGTGTTGAAGAAATCATACTAAAGCCTGAACATCTTACCTAAGACCAAAATGACACATCACATGTGGATTAGCTGTACATAAGACAGAAATTATTTCACTGTTACTCTGAATGATCTATTATAGCACAGTGGCCAAAGTGAATGAGGGCTTATGCCTTCTACATCTCTTAATTCAAGAGCAAATTAAAGCAGCAGGTGTGATTCCATCTGGATGCTGAAAGAGACTTCTCTCAATTCCTGTTTTTTAACCCTAGATAATGCATCACTGTTATCATATACAAATAGGTTTTCTTCGAATAGTTGTAGCAACATTCATTTCAAGGTATGTGATTACATATAGTGCATACATTTATGCTGACCTCTAAGAATTACATATATTTGCTTTTAGATACTAGATTTGACACTGGTGTTACTTTTTGGTCTCATCAAACTGGGGCCCTGCACCTTAAGCTTACTATTGTGGGAAAAGTTCACTGTGTCCTGACTATTTGATCAAGGGAAAAAATGGTCCAACGTCATTTATTTTACTGCCCCCCCCCCAACAAAAATAACTGACCATAGCACAATATCAGAATGGAAAGGTTTTTGGACAATGAAATCTTGGCAAGTGTCTTTTGTATTGATTTATTTTCTGCACCCAATTTTATTGTGTCCAGTGCATGATTAAGGGTGTATTTAATCAAAGCAACTCCCAGACAGTTCTGGAGAGATGAAAGAGTCCTCCAAAGCATTCCCTACTAAGGCATTCTGATTCCTTTCTCAGTTTTTGTTCAACAAAAAGTAATCCAGATCCCAGACGCTTTGAGTAAAGCACTCCTCTAGCAAATGACCAGAATTGAGCTGGCAGTGTCCTGGGTCTTCACACAAAATCACTATAGCCACAAAGCAAGGCAACCATGCCCTATCACCTCCCCCAACCCAGATGATGTTAAGACAATTTGCCCCACCCTTTTGTGGGACTCCCTAGCATGGTCAGATTTCTTGGTAACCTTCCAATTCTTTTCATTTCAAAAATACCAGTTGCAACCATCTTATTGGCTTGTTGTTTAGTCGACAGTTACGCCCACTTCCATTTTCCATCTTCTGTCTGGTGCAATAACAGTAACCTTTTCCACAAATATCATCATGGCAGGATACTATTTCTTCCTCTGGACTTCTCTCCTGAGAGCCCTGGTAGAAATGGCAGCATCTGATCAATATTAATGGAAGGGTGTTAGTGTATGGAGCAGATTTAGGTGACAGAGTGTAAAATGGTGTAAAATTTTAAATGAAATCCAATGACTGTGTTTTTTACTTGTCAGAGGACATTTTTGTCTTGGTAAACCTGTTCAAATCCAATACATAATTTTAGCAAAGAAACAAATTATCCAGAGCCCTAATACCAATGCCCACTTTTCACAAACCAAAAAATTGTACTTGAAGCTGAGGTTTCCTTTTATTTTGAGTGTGCCAATTTCCATCTATGTTCTATAGGTATTAATGCTATCAATAAACTTTCAACAAACTATCTGTTTATAAGCAACTGTTTGCTAAGGTTAGGTTTAATATAAGGTTTAGGCTAAGTGCTAATGTTAGGGTTAGGATAAAGCTTAAGATTAGTTTGAGGGTTATTACTGGTAATGAGAGAGACAAGAGACCCAGATACAAAGAACAACACCATAAATATAGTCAAATTAATTTAATCAAGAACATAAAAATCTGCAAATGCTGGAAGATTAAGCAAACAATATGTTTTTATGTTTTTTCACTACGGTTATGTCAACATGCAAATAAACTGTCAGCGTTTGATTAAGCAGGATGTCTAGACTTACTTTAATAAAAACACTGCTACTGTTGTTTCCTCTTCAGATGTTGAGAAAGACACATTTAAGATTAAACAAGGAAACCACTGCTGTCAACAATGAGTAAACCAACAGCATTGCATTTTGCCCCAATATGGAACAGAGGAGAGGAAAGGCATAACAATTTCAAGACAATACACATGAAAATAATGAAAAACAAAAAGACAATCAGAAAATCATGATGTGCAATGGAATAAGCAAGAGATCAAAATGTTACACCAAATGAGGTAATACATATTTACAGATGGAACATGTGCATAACATATATCACCATATGATGTAATACATATAACTACTAATGGATATAATACATATAGAACATGTGCATAGCATAGATCACCATGTGATGTAATACATAAAACTACTAATGGATATAATACATAGATCACTATGTGATGTAATACATATAACTACTAATGGATATAATACATAGATCACCATATGATGTAATACATATAACTACTAATGGATGTAATACATAGATCACCATGTGATGTAATATGTACAACTACAAATGGATATAATACATAGATCACCATGTGATGTAATACATATAACTATTAATGGATATAATACATAGATCACCATGTGATGTAATACATATAACTACTAATGGATATAATGCATAGCTCACCATGTGATGTAATACATATAACTACTAATGGATACAATACCTTTTTCACCATGTGATGTAATACATACAACTACTAATGGATATAATACATATGTAACATGTGCATAAAATTTATCACCATGTGATGTAATATATATAACTACTAATGGATATAATACATAGATCACCATGTGATATAATACATATAACTACTAATGGATATAATACATATGGAACATGTGCATAACGTAGATCACCATGTGATGTAATACATACAACTGCTAATGGATATAATAAATATGGAACATGTGCATAACATAGATCACCATGTGACATAATACATATAACTACTAATGGATATAATACATAGATCACCATGTGATGTAATACATATAACTAGTAATGG
>JACXGI010016240.1:0-16233 GCA_016801175.1 Esox masquinongy | reverse complement strand
ACCCTTCAGTCTGACTCTGTCTCCACCCCTCTACCCTTCAGTCTGACTCTGTCTCCACCCCTCCACCTTTCACTCTGACCCTGTCTTCATTCCACCAATGAAATTGTAGACACACCCGTTAATTAAAATACATTCCAGATGACTACCTCATGAAACTTGTTGAGAGAATACCAAGAGTGTGCAAAGCTGTCATCAAGGCAAAGGGTGGCTACTTTGAAGAATCTAAAATGTATTTTGATTTGTTTAACAATTTTTGGGTTATTACATGATTCCATATGTGTTATTTCATAGTTTTGATGTCTTCGCTATTATTCTACAATGTGGAAAATAGAACAAATAAAGAAATACCCTTGAATGAATATATATTCACGCAAATGCACACACACACGCAGTATACACAGTGGATATAAAAAGTCTACACACCCGTTAAAATGCCAGGTTCTTGTGATGTAAAAGAATGAGACAAAGATAAATGATGTCAGAAATTTTTCCACCTTTAATGTAACCTATAACGAGAACAATTCAATTGAAAAACAAACTGAAATCTTTGAGGGGGAAAAATAAAAAACATACAATAACCTGGTTGCATAAGTGTGCACACCCTTAAACTAATACTTTGTTGAAGCACCTTTTGATTTTATTACAGCACTAAGTCTTTTTGGGTAGGAGTCTATTAGCATGGCACATCTTGACGTGGCAATAGTTGCCCACTCTTCTTTGCAAAAGCGCTCCAAATCTGTCAGATTGCGAGGACATCTCCTGTGCACAACCCTCTTCAGATCACCCCACAGATGTTCAATTGGATTCAGGTCTGGGCTCTGGCTGGGCCATTCCAAAACGTTAATCTGCTTCTGGTGAAGCCATGCTTTTGTGGATTTGGATGTGTGCTTTGGGTCGTTGTTGTGCTGAAAGGTGAACCTCCCCTTCATCTTCAGCTTTCTAACGGACACCTGAAGGTTTTGTGCCAAAATTGCCTGGTATTTGGAACTGTTCATAATTCCCTTCACCCTGACTAAGGCCCCGGTTCCAGCTGAAGAAAAACAGCCCCAAAGCATGATGCTGCCACCACCATGCTTCACTGTGGGTATGGTGTTCTTTGGGTGATGTGCAGTGTTGTTTTTGCACCAAACATACCTTTTGGAATTATGGCCAAAAAGTTCAACCTTGGTTTCATCAGACCATAATACATTTTTCCACATGCTTTTGGGGGACTTGATGTTTGTTTTTGCAAACTTCAGCTGGGCTTGGATGTTTTTCTTTGTAAGAAAAGGCTTCCGTCTTGCCACCCTACCCCATAGCCCATTCATATGAAGAATACAGGAGATGTTGTCACATGTAGCACACAGCCAGTACTTGCCAGAAATTCCTGCAGTTCCTTTAATGTTGCTGTAGGCCTCTTGAAAGCCTCCCTGACCAGTTTTCTTCTCTTATTTCATCAATTTTGGAGGGACGTCCAGTTCTTGGTAATGTTTCTGTTGTGCCATATTTTCTCCACTTGATGATGACTGTCTTCACTGTGTTCCACAGCAAATCTAATGCTTTGGAAATTCTTTTGTACCCTTCTCCTAACTGATATCTTTCAACAATGAGATCCCTCTGATGCTTTGGAAGCTCTCTGCGGACCATGGCTTTTGCTCTGAGATGCAACTATGAAAATGCCAGGAAAATCCTACTAGAACAGCTGAACTTTATTTGTGATTAATCAGAGTCAATTTAAATGTTGGCAGGTGTGTAATGACTTCTATTTAACATGAGTTTGAATGTGATTGGTTAATTCTGAACACAGCCACATACCCAGTCATAAGAGGGTGTGCACATTTATGCAACCAGGTTATTGTAAGGTTTTTATTTTTCATTTTTCCCCCTCGAAGATTTCAGTTTGTTTTTAAATTGAATTGTTCACATTATAGGTCACATTAAAAGTGGAAAAAGTTCTGACATAATTTATCTTTGTCTCATTCTTTTACATCACAAAAACCTGGCATTTTAACAGGGGTGTGTAGACTTTTTATAACCACTGTAGAATTGAATTAATGGTTATATTACAAACAATTGTACATACCTTTTGACAACACACACTGTACAAGATAATTGCAATAATAATAGGTCTGTATCTAGTATTTTTACTGATAAAACTACATTTGAGCTGCAATATATTTAATGTAATATATTTAATCTATAATATATTTAATATTATAGAACTCTGCAATTCCACAAATGGTGGCGTTCAAGATCTTTTGACAGTAATTTGTTTGTGCCAAGGAAAATGGTTTAGAGCTGCTGCTGGAGAGAGAGAGATAGGGACGAAGAGAGAGAAAGAGGATGGGACTTAATACTCAGGAGAATAAGTCTCAATCTCTCCTTCCTGAACACCAAATTACCAGCATCCTTCATCTACTTACCTTACACACACTTAGACTCACACACCTACACAGCTGTTTTTCCACGTCGCTCTGCGCTGCTCTTCATGCTTTTTGTGTACGCGTGTGTGTGTACGTGTGTGTGTGTATGTGTCTCACTCCATGATGCTCTCCATGCTCGGTGATTTTATTGACATCACTTATTCATAGCTCCGTTCCCTCACACAAGCCCACTTAAGCCTATTGTCACTACAGGTAGTTAGAGTGGGGTTGATCTGTGCTGATCCAGAGGTGTCCATACATCTGCGGCACACTGAAGTGTGAAGGTGGCTTACTATCATAGGAAACTTACCTGTGCTATGTGAAATGTGTCTGCTTGAAGAATGCAAAATCTTTCGTGACTCTCTTTCCTGTATTTCTTAACCTTCTCTCTCCCTTTCTCTCTCTCCTTCAGCCTCTGTGCGGAGTGATGTCTGAGACTCTTGTTAAGATAGGAAAAGGAAGTGAATAGGAGACGGCCACCTCAGGAACAGATCAATCAGCCAATAGAGACCGATATACATGGCAGTATAGCTTCCTTTTTCTGCGTGCGTGTCACTATCCTCGTCTCTCTCTCTCTGGTTCACACACTCCATGTCAACTATACACACAGCGGTCTCCATCTACCAGATATTGATTTCCAATCTTTCACCTTACTCACACTGCTTTTCTTCTGTTTTTCCCTCATCTGTCTCTCTTCTCCACCTCTTTCTCTGTGTTGGTTTTCTTTCTCCGTCTCTGTCATTCTCTAAGCTGGTGAAAGTGGTCTGCTTTATCCTCTGGAAGCTCTTTGAAGAGTTCTAGTCTGTGAATGAGAGAACACACACGCACACACAACCCAACACACACACGGACACCCATACACACAAGCATGCACACACAAATAGACACACTCCTGCTGTGTGTATGATTGACAAGTCTTCCATTGCCGAGCGGCTGGTCTGAATCCAGTGGCTTTGGCCCTGTGCACAGACTCTCATCCAGACCTGATCCTTCTTTCCCAGAGTGGGAGGGAGAAAGAGGAGAGGAGGAGGAGGGCAGGAATACCATCAGGAGGGATTTGACAACATCTTTCACTTCTCCTGGGGATGTCCGAAACTCTTTCACAGCAAGAGTGCCTCCCTGCACAATCTACCTCCCCTTTTCTCACACCTGCCTCCCCCTTTCTCTCCCCTCCGTCCATAAGGCCTCATCAACTAAGTTTGGCAACATATTGTATCACTGGGGTTTGGAAGTTGGGGTTGCGGGGGATTGCAGTGGGGTCGTAATACATAATTCTTTAGTTTTTGGTTTTACAGAAAACTCAAACATTCATTATTATTTTGGACTACAACCACGTTGTTGAGAAACTCTCACGTTATCAAAGTATACGTTTTCATTTTAAAGATGAACTTCATGTGGTCACAGTAGGATACAATCCGTACCTTCGTCTATCTGCACTGTATCCTGCTTTAAAAGTAACAAACTCGGTGCACAGTCGTTTTTTTCATAAGTTTTGTTAGTAACTGTTGCTAGGGGGATTACTTTGCGGCAAGTTTGCAGGTAAAATGTCAGTGTCAATAAAACGTGTGCAAGGAGAACCGGGAGGACACTAGTCCAGGAAGTGGCTGCAGTGACTGTTGTGTAGACAGAGGAAGGAGTAGTGGGACTCAAAGACCTGGAGCCTAGTTTCATTGATAAACCTTGACTTGAAAAGTCAGTCAGTCCAGAGAAGGGATGCAGGGAGGAGCGAGGAGGAGAGGTAGGAGGTAAGCCAGGAGTTATGGATCCAGTATTGGGAAAGGAGTCCACTGACTGCCAGGAATTGATCACAATCATAATCAATTAGGAAACGATTGAATGAGTCTGGAGGAATAAACAACCTGATCCCGAAACAGAGTAGGAGAAAGAGAAGGGAAACTACAGGGAGAGGGGGACACAGAGAATCAGAACACACATTTATCAAAAGAGTTAGAGGGGTAGAGAGAACAGATGCTCGTCTAAGCCTGCTCAGAGGTTTGAGGAAATCCTCTTCATGGATCCGGTTTAGTCTAAATCTCCCTGTCTGCGTGCTGGACTAAAGCTAGAGCAGGGTTAGACCCAATACCCAGCCCTGTAGAAGCTCCACACGGGACATGGGCAGGTTAATATTACGCTACATTTTCCGAGAAATATCAAAGACTCGAGACACTAGATCATTATTATTAAGTCCCGAGGTAGCGTGCACCACATTTTTGATAGAGCCCCCCCCCCGGAGTTTTGGAAGTGTGAAGAAAATTTCTGTCACAACATGTTTCTCTGCAGTACGCTCACATATCGCTAGATTTTCCTGCGATTGCCAACCATAATCCTGTGTGGTGCGTCTCGAACACGCCGGTATAACTTCAAACGCCATGGAAACGATTCTGCAAGCTAAGATAAGTCTGCCTGGCGTTTTATTCTCTCGTAATGTAAACAAGCCCTAAGAGAGAGGTAAGTCAGTAGGTGCCATGGAAAGTCAGTAGGAGGAAATAAGACTCCATAACCTGCCCATAGGAGATAAGTGTCCATCTCACCTTGCTTTGAAAACACACATGCATGTATGCAAATAGATACCCACACAGACATTCAGCGTAAACTCACACCCATCTTCATAACGTCCAGATGATCTGGTGGAAGGAGCTTACAAACCACAAACCTGAGCTCAGCTAGTCACACACACACACACACACACACACACACACACACACACACACACACACACACACACACACACGCATAAACACGCACACTTTTTCTCTCTCACTCTCTCGGTCTCGCTGTCTCTCTCGCAGACATATTCATAGATATCATTTAATGCGGCGCGCCTCTCTGCTCCGCTCTGCATGTGGTTGGCTCTGCTATGTGTAGAATTGGGCCTGACTAAGCTGTGAATTTACATGGCTAAGCAAAGTGGTTAACCCTGAGAGGCAGGGGGACAGCACAGGCACCTAATGGGATTCTGCTCTTAATGAAATATATGAAAGAGAGGGAGGGATGGAAGGACAGATAGCAGGAGTGTTGGTGGAGTAGGGGTGAAAGGTGCCAAGAGAGTGGCTCAAGTGTTTCTTTCAGCTGCCGCCACAAACGGACTGAGAAAGGAGCCCTGTTTACCTGGGTCCTACATAGGACTGTTGTCCAAGAGTGATGGGCAGTTCCACTCTTTTCACTGACTCATTTGAATTAGGAATGCCCAGAGCATCCTACTGGCAAACATGATGAAGTGAAACTTGAAATAGTCTTGATTCTAATACACTGTTGTTGAGTATTGTTATTTGTGACTGAGACTTGCTGAAGACAGGTTTCTGTTGTCAGCCTTACTAATTTGAAATCCTTTCTCCTCAAACCCTTAGACCAACAATTAGAGACATTTCCTCTAATGCAAGGTGTAAACACAACTATTCAATAGAAATCCAAAGCCCTGTTCATACGTGTTTTAGCCTTTTTCCTGATTGTGTCCCCACGCTGAGTGTGATCTTATTATAATTACATCTTATGAGTGTAAACGGACAAGATCAGGACAAAGGATGCATTTTAGAACAGATATATCTAGGTTCAGGTTTACCACTATCCCCTAGCGCTCCATGGACTCCATGAACTCTTTATGCCGCATTTCCACTGGTGCCAAACACTTGTTTTTCCCTAAAGTCCCAATTTTTTTCTGTTTCCACTGACACGGGCCAACGCCAGTCGGCCACTAGGCCGTGGCCGAGTAGCCCAGCTCTCTCTTGGTGCCAAGCCCCGGACTGTAGGACTTAGGGCGGGGTTTGCGGGTTGACCCGTTACGTGCTGTGAAAACACTGTGTATCATTTGCTTTAGGCTTCTCGTAATGGTTTTCATCCGATCGAACAAACAGATCCCTAATAAAATGAAGAAAAAGAAGCAACAGTACGGGGAAGCAAAGATTCAGAACGGAAAGACTTGGAACGACCGAAGGTGATACGATGCCATTGACTCAATAGAAAAATGGAGCGCTGAGACTGAGACGTAGCCTACAGAACCTATAACACAAAATTACCTCAGAATTCTCCCAAATCCTTCTATTAAAGGTAGATAGTTTTGACAAAATACTAATTAAACTGGTTTAGTTGCAGTGTCACGAGTGTAGGTGGAGAAGGAGCCCGTCGCAGGAGTTTGAGGAAGAAATTAGTTTTATTACTTAAGTTCAAACGCTGTATTGTAAACAAACTGAGCATGGCGTTATTGTTTATATTACTACAAGAAAAATATCGCCTTTTATTTTTCATAACCGGAAAACCAAATCGCGTTGATAGTTTACTCCACCCTCCCCACGTGAGCCTCTCCTTAAGTCCTTGGTACCAAATGTATAGTGGAAACAGAAAAGTCTGGAGCCAACATTAGCATAAATCACTGGCGTAGCCCTGGTACCGGGGTAAAGCACCAGTGGAAATGCAGCATTAGAAGTGGAATAGGCTGTCCAGAACAGACAGTACTGTTGTGCTCATAAGTTTGCATACCCTGGCAGAAATTGTGAAATTTTGGCATTGATTTTGAAAATATGACTGATCATGCAAAAAATAACATTTTTAATTTTTAACTTTTTCAGTTTTATTTTTTAACTTTTATATAAGGATGGTGATCATATGAAGCCATTTTGTTATGACATAGTTTTTTGGCTCCTTTTTAAAATCATCATGATAACAGATATCACCCAAATGGCCCTGATCAAAAGTTTGCATACCCTTGAATATTTGGCCTTGTTACAGACACACAAGGTGACACACACAGGTGGAAATGGCAATTAAAGGTGATTTTCCCACACCTGTGTCTTTTTTAATTGCAATTAGTGTCTGTGTATAAATGGTCAATGAGTTTGTTAGCTCTCACGTGGATGTACTGAGCAGGCTAGATACTGGCCATGGGGAGCAGATAAGAACTGTCAAAAGACCTACTTAACAAGGTAATAGAACTTTATAAGGATGGAAAAGGACATAAAAAGATATCCAAATCCTTGTAAATGCCAGTGAGTACTGTTCAATCACTTATCAAGAAGTGAATAATTCTGGGATCTCTTGATACCAAGCCACGGTCACATAGACCAAGAAAGATTTCAGCCAAAACTGCCAGAAGAATTGTTCGGGATACAAATCAAAACCCACAGGTAACCTCAGGAGAAATACAGGCTGCTCTGGAAAAAGATGGTGTGGTTGATTCAAGGAGTAATACGACAATACAAATACGACAATACAAATATGAGCTGCATGATCGAGTTGCCAGAAAGAAGCCTTTACTGCGCCAATGCCACAAAAAAGCCCGGTTACAATATGCCCGACAACACCTTGACACGCCTCACAGCTTCTGGCACACTGTAATTTGGAGTGATGAGACCAAAATAGAGCTTCATGGTCACAACCATAAGTGCTATGTTTGGAGAGGGGTCAACAAGGCCTATAGTGAACAGAATACCATCCCCACTGTGAAGCATGGTGGTGGCTCACTGATGTTTTTTTTTGGGGGGGGGGTTAGCTCTAATGGCATGGGGAATCTTGTGATAATTGATGGCAAGATGAATGCAGCATGTTATCAGAAAATACTGGCAGACAATTTGCATTCTTCTGCACGAAAGCTGCGCATGGGACGCTCTTGGACTTTACAGCACAACAATGACCCTAAGCACAAGACCAAGTTGACTCTCCAGTGGTTACAGCAGAAAAAGGTGAAGGTTCTGGAGTGGCCATCACAGTCTCCTGACCTTAATATCATCAAGCCACTCTGGGGAGATCTCATACGGTTCATGCAAGACGACCAAAGACTTTGCATGACCTGGAGGCATTGTGTCAATCCCAATGGGCAGCTATACCACCTGCAAGAATTCGGGGCTTCATAGACAACTATTACGAAAGACTGCACGCTGTCATTGATGCTAAAGGTGGTAATACACAATATTAAGAACTAACGGTATGCAGACTTTTGAACACGGGTCAGTTAATTTTTTGCTTTGTTTCCATGTTTTGTTTTATGCTTGTGCCATTCTGTTATGACATACAGTTGAATGTGAATCCCATAAGAAATAAAAGACATGTTTTGCCTGCTCACTCCTGTTTTCTTTACAAATGGTACATATATTATCAATTCTCCAAAGGTATGCAAACCTTTGAGCACAATTGTATGTCTAGTTCTTAATTTGCATGACTTATCATGTGTTAAATTCACTGAATAGAGACAATGCCAAAATAATGTCTTAATAATCCCCAAGTATCTATGAAGGCTCACATAGACTCATGTGATTTTAGTCAGCAATAGTTCGTGGTTTGAATGGTTAATGTCATTGATTATTTCAGTGCTTAAACTTGGAGGGTGATTTCAAGCCTGTGTGATAAACTGATGTCTGTCTTTATTTCAAAACGTGCTGTGCAATGACACAGTTGGAAATAATTTCGAAGGCATTTTCCCATTGGTTTGACTAGGAAATTGGGCTTTCAGAGAAAACATTGTCAGAGGCTATGAAAGTAACCAAGGGTGTTGGCTTAATAAGATGAATTACCTTGTTGTGAACGATACCAAACACTTTCCTTTTGTTGCATATCAAAATCCTGCTAACATGTTGTTCGAGAAGTGAATTTGACCCTGTTTAAGACGTTGTGTCCAGCAGTACCTCCTCAAGTTTGAATAGAGGGAGGAAAGGGGGATGTTGTTGATGTTATGTCTGGTCTCTGTTTACCCTGGAGAGAAGGTAGAGGTCTCTGGTGAGAAGCTGGTAAAGAGGTGCAGTGGGGAAGTTAAGTTAGGTTGTGGATGAGGGTGTAAATGGATGGTATCACCCTAAAGTATGCACTCTCACACGCATCGGAAAACACTAAAACACACAAACAAACACAGAGGCCTACACACCCACAACATAAGCATGCATGTAAATTCACATGCACACACAGACACACACACACACACCTCACACACAGGTCTAGCTTGCTGTTTTCAGCAGGTGCCAAGGCGGACTCCTTCGTAAACGAATACACCCCTTCTCCTCCCCTCTCCTGTCCCCCTTGTCGCTCACCCCCACCCCCAGCCCCGCTCGCCCTCCGAACCCGGCAGGATGGCTGCCATGGCGACGCCAATCGATGCGCCGCGCCCCGCTGAGCGTGTCCGCACGGGGCCGAGCGGAGGGCCCGTCTGCAGGGGATTCATCTGATTTATGACGCCAAGTGTGTTGCTGACCACTAACTTTAGCCCTCTTTCGCTCTCTCTATCTCTCTCTTATTCTCTCTCTCCTTCTATGTGCATCTCTTGCTACCTACTCTCTACCTACATGTCCTAGTTTGCCTCTCTCTCTACACACGTGTCTATGCATGTTATATTATAAGAACGGGGGAAAGTTTGACATTTTCAGAGGGGAGGAAAACAGATGGGTGAGAAAGCGGGTTGGGAGGATGATGGAAGGAGGCTAGAGGAAGGAGGGTGCGGGATAGAGGGATGAGGATGGGTTTGTTAAGAAGGATGGAGGGAGATAAGGAGGGGGAGAAAGGAAATATGATTCCATTTCATAGGGATCTGCTTGTGGAAGGGGGGCTGTAGGGAGGGATTTCACCAGATTGTCATGGCTACTTTGGTGCTCAGTCTCTCTCATCTGCTGTTGTCTCTGCCCTGGCTGTCACCGCTCCGTAAAATGTCCCAGTCTTTTACCTCTCAACCCCCCCTAGGAACACTTCATTGAAACGGTAAATGAGATTCCCTATTTAAGCAGACCAAGTGGCTCTTGAACGGTAAACTGAGACCAGCTGAGAGTACAAATGGTGTGTGAGTGTGTGTGTGTTTGTGTCGGTGGAAAGGATCACTGACGCTGATGATACCCTTGTTTTCTGGCCAAGTGCGTGAATGAAACACAGAAGGTAATCAGAATTACGAGGGTGATAATTAGTATGATGATTATGGTGTTAATGATTTATATAACAATCCTGACTATTTATGTACAACTGTCATAGTACCCAGGTGTGAGTAGTGTCCTACTGTGATGAGTCTCACTCCTCTTCTGCTGTGATTAATCTCGCTACTGTCTGTCTGTGATGAGTCCCACTACTGTTCTGCTGTGATGAGCCTCGCTACTGTCTGTCCGTGATGAGCCTCGCTACTGTCTGTCCGTGATGAGCCTCGCTACTGTCTGTCCGTGATGAGTCTCGCTACTTTCCGTCTGTGATGAGTCCCGCTAATGTTCTGCTGTGATAAGTCTTGCGACTGTCTGTCCGTGATGAGTCTCGCGACTGTCTGTCCGTGATGAGTCTCGCGACTGTCTGTCCGTGATGAGTCTCGCGACTGTCTGTCCGTGATGAGTCTCGCGACTGTCTGTCCCTGATGAGTCTTGCGACTGTCTGTCCCTGATGAGTCTCGCGACTGTCTGTCCCTGATGAGTCTCGCGACTGTCTGTCCCTGATGAGTCTGATCTGCTATGATGAGTCTCGCTATTGTTCTGCTATGATGAGTCTCACTATTGTTCTGCTATGATGAGTCTTGGTACTGATCTGCTATGATGAGTCTCGCTACTGTTCTGCTATGATGAATCTTGCTACTGTGCTGCTATGATGAGTCTCGCTACTGTCCTGCTGTGACGAGTCTCCACTGTTTTGATGTGATGGGTCCCCACTGTTTTGATGTGATGAGTCCCTACTGTTTTGATGTGATGAGTCCCCACTGTTTTGATGTGATGAGTCTCTACTGTTCTGTTGTGATGAATCTCTACTGTTCTGATGTGATGAGTCTCTACTGTTCTGATGTGATGAGTTTCACTACGGATTCTGACGGATGGACGGCTGACTCTGACGGATGGACGGCTGACTGACGGATGGACGGATGGACGACTGACTCTGACGGATGGACGGCTGACTCTGACGGATGGACGGCTGACTCTGATGGATGGACGGCTGACTGATACACATGCTAATTGTGTGTGTGTGTAAGTGAATGTGTGTCTGTCTCAGCAGTGAACCTCCCATATGGGCCAGTGCGCAATTTTCTCATTTAAATTCATAGTATCATATTAAAACATTCGCTTAAATTTCTGCATGTTTTTTGCTCATATTAAAATGTGTCTGTACCGCTTCTTCTCCCCCCTCTGGAAGGTACAGTACCGGTGTCGTCTTTTTGACCAATAATAATCAATGGCTTGTCTGTTTTGACCAATCATAGTTCATAGTGCATTCTTGAGTGGGACCCAAACATGGCATCATACAAGGCAAAGCGAACGCGATCATTTTTGTTTTTCGTGGAAAGAACAGTTTAGAAAACAATAATGGCAAGAGACACATGTACTACCGTACCTGTCGTGCGTTTCCGATGAAAGCCTATAAGGCAGGGTCATTTTTCAAGGAAACGAACAACTACCAAAAACATGCTCTTAAGTCCCTGCAGCATGTCGCGTGTGTTGCGGCCAAACGGGTTGCTGACAACCCCAAGGCTGCACTAACGAATGTCTGCGTGCTCCGATGAATGAGGTGGGGGTAGTCAAATTGCATAACTAATTGAATAACTAATTACGACCGTCTACCATGTTGTGAAGAGGGAGAAACCCACTATGTCCATGACATAGTCTGTGAATACGGATAGAGAAACCATACAGACGTGGCTTGTCAACAGCAAGTGTCATGTTAACTGCGCCTGTCTGAGCGCTCACTAGACGTGACAAACAAGAAGCCCGCGAACCAACTAGTGCAACTACCCCGCCTTTTGGACTGAATGTGTATTGCAGCATATTTATGTAACCATAAATATATTAACTCAAGTATTTTATTATCAAGCTTTTATATGTCACATCAAATGCAAGTATCTTCATTAAACGATGAAAATGATATTTATAGTAAAATACTGATAACTATTTATTAAAAAGTAATGATGTACGTTGCATCACATTTATCTAAACTGCAATTGCTTGTACCAGCTCTAAATCAATATTCTGATGATTTGATATTTGCATAAAATTCGGGCAAGTAAAAATTTGGGCAAGTTTGGGCAAGTAAAAATTCAGTCCGGACCAGTAGATTTCAGACCAACTGCCCCAATAGGGCCAGTGAGAAAAAAAGTTTACGTTGGACCCTGACTGCTGGTTGATAGATCAGAGGGGTTGGTTACGGATGGGTGCAGACTATCAGCTTTAATTTAAAGGGTTGAACAAAAATATTGTATTAAACGTTTAGGAATTGCAACCATTTTCATACACAGTCCCCTTATTTCAGGACCTCAAATGAAATTGGACAAATTAACACAATCATAAATAAAATGTTAATTTTTAAAGAATCCTTTGCAGGCAATGACTGCTTGAAGTCTGGAATGCATGGACATCACCAAATGCTGGGTTTCCTCCTTTGTGATGCTTTGCCAGGCCTTAACCGCAGCTGTCTTCAGTTGTTGATTGTTCGGGGTCTTTCTGCCCACGTTTTGTCTTCAGCCAGTGAAATGCATGCTCGATCGGGTTGAGATTAGGTGACTGACTTGGCCATTGCAGAATATTCCACTTCTTTGCCTTAAAAAACCTGGGTTGCTTTCACAGTATGTTTTGGGTCATTGTCCATCTGTAAAGTGAAGCGCCGTCCAATCAACTTCGCTGAATTTGGCTGAATCTGAGCAGACAATATGCTCCTAAACACTTCAGAATTATTCTGGCTGCTTCTGTCTTCTGTCACATCAATAAACACTTGTGACCCAGTGCCATTAGAAGCCATGCATGCCCATGCCATCACACTGCCTCCACCGTGTTTTACAGATTCCATTCCAAGCCTTCTCAATACTTTTTTCTTCCCATCATTCTTGTACTGGTTAATCTTAGTTTCATCTGTCCAAAGAATGTTGTTTGAGAACTGGGCTGGCATTTTTAGATTTTTTTGGCAAAGTCTAATCTGGTCTTTATATTCTTGAGGCTTATTAATGGTTTGCACCTTGCAGTGAACCCTCTGTATTTGTTCTCATAAAGTCTTCTCTTTATGGTAGACTTGGATAATGATATGCCTTCCTCCTGGAGAGTTCTTCACTTGCCTGTATGTTGTGAAGGGGTTTTTCTTTACCATGGAAAGGATCCCACGATCATCCACCACTGTTGTCTTCCGTGGTTGTCCAGCGCATTCTTTTTTTCTCAGAATGTACCAAACTGTTGATTTGGCCACTCCTAATGTTCCTGCTATCTCTCTGATGGATTTTTATTTTTTGCAGCCAAAGGATGGCCTGTTTCACTTGCATTGAGAGCTCCTTTGACCACATGTTGTGGGTTCACAGCAACAGCTTCATAATGCTACACCTGGAATCAACTCCAGATCTTTGACCTGCTTAATTGATGAAGAAATAACAAAGGAATAGCCCACACCTGTCCATGAAACAGCTTTTGAGTCAATTGTTCAATTACTTTTCGTCCCTTGAAAAAGAGGGGGCTACATATTAAAGAGATATAATTCCTAAACCCTTCCTCTAATTTGGATGTGAATACCCTCAAATTAAAGCTGAGAGACTGCACTTAAAGCTGAGAGACGCCCATATTCATTACTTAACAGGAACTTGAATACATTTTGGTAAACAGCCAAAATTACAAAACTTGTGTCAGTGTCCAATTATTTCAGAACCTAACTGTATATACATCGATCAGCCATAACATTATGACCACTGACAGGTGAAGTGAATAACACTGATAATCTTGTTATCATGGCACCTGTCAGTGGGTGGGATATATTAGGCAGCAGGTCTACATTCTGTCCTCAAAGTTGATGTGTTTGAAGCAGGAAAAATGGGCAAGCGTAAGAATCTGGGTGATTTTGACAAGGACCAAATTGTAATGGCTAGACGACAGGGTCAGAGCATCTCCAAAACCCTTGTGGGGTGTTCCCGGTCTGCAGTGGTCCAAGGAAGGAAAAGCGGTGAACTGGCAACAGAGCAATGCAAGAAGGTGGCCTGGTCTGATGAATCACGTTTCCTTTTACATCACGTGGATGGCCGTGTGCATTTGCGTCGCTTACCTGGAGAACACATGGCACCAGGATGCACTATGGGAAGGAGGCAAGCCGGCGGAGGCAGTGTGACGCTTTAGGCAATGTTCTGCTAGGAAACCTTGGGTCCTCCCATTCATGTGGATGTTACTTTGACATGTACCACCTACCTAAGCATTGTTGCAGACCACGTGCACCCTTTCATGGCAACGGTATTCCCTGATGGCATTGGCCCCTTTCAGCAGGATAATGCGCCCTGCCACAAAGCAAAAATGGTTCAGGAATGGTTTGAGGAACACAATAACGAGTTCTAAGTGTTGACTTGGCCTCCAAATCCCCCAGATCTCAATCCAATCGAGCATTTGTGGGATGTGCTAGACAAACAAGTCCGATCCATGGAGGCCCTACCTCGCAACTTACAGGTCTTAAAGGATCTGCTGCTAATAGCTTGGTGCCAGATACCACAGCACACCTTCAGAGGTCTAGTGGAGTCCATGCCTCGACGGGTCAGGGCTGTTTTTGCGGATTAAGGGGTACCTACACAATATTAGGCAGGTGGTCATAATGTTTCGGCTGATCGGTATATACAGTGGATATAAAAAGTCTACACACCCCTGTTAAAATGCCAGGTTTTTGTGATGTAAAAGAATGTGACAAAGATAAATCATGTCAGAACTTTTTCCACTTTTAATGTGACCTATGATGTGAACAATTCAATTGAAAAACAAACTGAAATCTTTGAGGGGGAAAAATGAAAAATAAAAACCTGGAAAAATAAAAACTTACAATAACCTGGTTGCATAAGTGTGCAAGAACACTGTACCTAACAAGGACATTGCACCATCAGTCTAACAAGGACATTGTACCATCACCATGACCACCAAGACATAACTTGGTTATTATGTCGCTTTTTAATACAATTGATCAAAAATCCCTAGAAGAAAGAGTTCGACATCTTAAAGCTTCCACTCGCTGTCTCGACACTCTGCCATCAGACTTTTTAAAAAAATGTTTAACTCTTTAACAATGGACCTACAGCAAATAGTTATTAGCTCTCTGCAATCAGGCATTTTCCCAACGTCTCTAAAAACAGCTGCCATTAAGCCCCTATTAAAAAAGAGAACACTGGATGCATCTATAATGAACAACTATAGACCTGTATCAAATCTCCCTTTTATAGCCAAGATCATTGAGAAGGTTGTCTTCAATCAACTCAGCAATTTTGTGACCTTAAGCGGTCTCTTAAGGTCACATAATTTCAGTCAGGTTTCCGACCTCATCACAGTACTCACCACAGTCCTCACCACAGACCTCACAACGGCCCTGATTAAAGTTTTAAATTATATACGGCTGAATACTGATTCTGATAAAATAACAGTTCTGGTTCTATTAGATCTCAGTGCAGCATTTGACACTGTAGATCATAGAACACTTATAGATAGGCTGAAAAATTGGGTAGGACTCTCCGGGACAGTCCTTGATTGGTTCAGATCTTATCTAGATGGCCGGAGTTACTTTGTCACCATTGGTAAACATGAATCTGATAGGGTGGCTATGACATGCGGAGTTCCACAGGGATCAGTTCTCGGACCGCTTCTGTTCAATCTCTATATGCTACCTCTGGGCCAAATTCTACAGAACAACAACATTAACTACCACAGCTATGCTAATGATACTCAAATATATATGGCTCTCGAACCGTATGACAACAGCTCAATAGACACTCTGTGTCACTGTATAGAGCACATAAATACCTGGATGAACCAAAATTGTCTACAATTAAACCAAGATAAAACTGAGATTATTGTGTTTGGCAACAAAAATAAAAGAACAAGTATTAGTAAAGAGCTAGACTCTCGGGCCCTTAAAACCAGGGATCAAGTGCGTAATCTTGGTGTTCTAATAGACTCAGACCTCACAT
>JACXGI010016239.1:0-16182 GCA_016801175.1 Esox masquinongy | reverse complement strand
GCCCCCCCCCCCCCCCGTTATAGAAAGTACAGGGTTTTGAATGTACATGCTGGAGGATAATTTCCATGTACATGCTAGCGGCCTACACATCTACATTGTCATAATGCATGATGGGAATTCTAGGTGAATAGATCAGGGGCTATTTAAAAAAATGTTTGGTGTCAATTTGAAATCCGGGGCTATTCATAAAAGATAGGGCCTAACGACGCCACTGGTGAGCAGGCAAAACACATGTCTTTTATTTCTTATGGGATTCACATTCAGCTGTAGGTCATAACAGAATGGCACAATCATGAAGCAAAACGTGGCAACGAAGAAAAAAATTAACTGACCCCTGTAACTAGGCCAAACATTCAAGGGTACGTAAACTTTTGATCAGGGCCATTTGGGTGATTTCTTTTATCATTATGATTTAAAAAAGAGCCAAACAACTATGTGATGATAAATGGCTACATATGATCACTATCCTTCAATAATAGACAGTTTTTTTCAAAAAAAGCAATGCCAAAATTTCACAATTTCTGCCAGGGTAAGCAAACTTATAAGCACAACTGTATATTTCAGTGAAAATAGTACAAAGACAACATATCAAATGTTGAAACTGAGAAAGGTGTATTGTTTTGGGAAAAATAAATGCCCATTTTGAATTTGATGCCAGCAACTTAATTCAAAACAGTTGGGACCGGGGCATGTTTACCAGTGTGCTGCATCACCTCTTCTTTTAACAATACTCTGTAAGTATTTGGGAGCTGAGGAGACTGGGAAATGTATTCCCATTCTTGCTTGATAAGGGACTTCAGCTGTTCAAAAATGGGAAATGTATTCCCATTCTTGCTTGATAAGGGACTTCAGCTGTTCAAAAGTTCAGGGTCTCCTTTGTCCTATTTTTTGTTTCATAAATGTGCCAAAGGTATTTTAATGGGTGACAGGTATGGACTGCAGGCAAGCTAGTATAGCCCCCAGACTCTTTTACTATGGAGCCATGCTGTTGAAATACGTGCAGAATGTGGTTAGGTATTATCTTGCTGAAATAAGCAAGGCCTTCCCTAAAAAAGATAGTGTCTGGATGGCAGCATATGTTGCTCCAAAACCATACCATCACAGATGCCGGCTTTTAAACTGTGCGCTGATAAGAAGCAGGATGGTCCCTCTCCACTTAAGCATGGAGGACACTGCATCCATGATTCCCAAAAATAATTTCAAATTTTGATTCGTCAGACCACAGGACAGTTTTCCACTTTGCCTCAGTCCATCTTAAATGAGCTTGGCCCAGAGACATTGTTGGTGTTTCTGGATCTTGTTTATTTATGTTTTCTTTTTTGCATGGTAAAGTTTTAACTTGCATTTGTGGATGCAGCAACGTACTGTGTTCATAGAAAATGGATTTTGGAAGTGGTCCTGAGCCTATGAAGTGATTTCCACTACAGAATCGTGTCTGTTTTTAATGCATTGCTGCCTTTATAACTTGTAGCCATCTGCAAAGGTGGTCTCAAATGAGGAACTTAAGAGGGTAAAAAAGCTGAAATATGCTCATGTTAGTGGTGCTTATAATTATATGAAAAATGCTTCACTTAATACAGCACAAAAGCATTGGAAAGCCTTTGTGTGTAAGTTGGTTCCAATTCTATGAACGTAATGTATTAACATGATAACATGGAACCTGTCATTCCAAACAACATTATTTTTAGAGCCCGACCAATATGGCATTTTTGTACCAGACACAATTTTTGAGTGGAACTATTCACCAAAACCGATTAGATCTGCTGATTTTCTATTAATATACCTGAAATAGAAAATATATTTTTCGGTATGGATTGTGCTTCAAACCGGCCTACAAAGATACTCACAAAGTGGATTTCTTAAATTTAAACAAATAATTTATTAAAAAATATTATTTTTGTCCATTCTTTGGTACTCTGTAACAACGACCATACAATGGAATGTATTAAAAAATAAAAATAACATGCTCCTGGATGCCCCCTGCCCTGCATGTTTTAGATCTCTCCCTGCTCTGTCACACCTGATTCAAATGATCAGCTCATTATCAAGTCCTTCATGAGCTACAGGTATGTTAGGTATCAGGTATGTTAGGGCAGGGAGAGATCTAAAACATGCAGGGCAGGGGGGCGTCCAGGAGCAGGGTTGAGAAACACTGTATTAAAGTAAAAAGAAAATAACACCACTAAGGCAATCATAAAAGAACAGTGTGTATTTTCCTTTACTGGTCTCAAATCAATTTAGCTTTACAGTCATCAGTGCTTCCACCTGAGTGGTGGCAGTCTATAGTACAGGAAGCACAGCTTCTCAGCCTTGGCACCTGACAGCCCTAAAAGTATTTTAGAATTACTTCAGATAATGTTATGCACGCTCAAACAAGCAATCTAACAGAAATATTAGAAGAATTGTTACATTTTTTTTAACCTAACGTTTATGGACAAACCATTGAGCCTAGGGCTGTGGATCAAAGTCATATGGACCATAAGTCATATCTCAATATTTTTGGTTGAATGGCGATATACAACATATATCTCGATATTGTTTATGTGGGTTAAATGCTCAGTTGTAAGTCAACTACATGTGAGATGTCACAAACACCTTTATTAATAAGACATTGATCAAAATAAAGTGCAAATACAGAGGTCCTCTTCCTGTTTGAGAATACACACAGCTGTGTAAAAGTAATATGTAAATACAAATTAAATAAATATATGAAACAAAAATAGTCACATCTCTTACAATACTCCGGTTTAACAGACTGACTGAACAAGTAAACTTACAGGTTATCCTTTCCTGCTGAACAAGATACACAGCTTCGCAAATATCAAATGTAAATAAACAAATCCTTATAAATAAACAAGATACACAGCTTTGCAAATATCAAATGTAAATAAACAAATCCTTATAAATAAACAAGATACACAGCTTTTCAAATATCCCAAATATACTTCTTAACTGGTGGTGACACAAATGCTGCTCCCTCTTGGTCTGCAGGCATGGGCACAGTGGGCACAGCTGGCACAGTGGGCACAGCTGGCACACTGGGCCAGCATCTCTGATCAGCCAGCAGAGACTGCGCCTCCAAAATAGATTTGTGCTTCTACATGTTAATCATGTCACTTGTGACGTACTTGGTTTTGAACCTTAGATATACAGGTGAGGCCATGTCCAATAAGTCACTAGTGGCTGGGTCAATATACTCTGTGTTGAGATAATCCACAATGGTGGTCTTGATGGATTTAGTCAAGCGCACTATCTCCATCATCATGTGCCAGGAGACTTGTATTGAAAATATGAGGCACAGGTCTGACATATGAAAGAGTAACATAGTCCTTATCAGACAGAGCATCTGTGAAGTACTACAGGGGGTTGACAGCCTTCTGGATCTCCTATAGGTCCTCTGTATCCTGCCAGGTAAGGAATAGATGCCTGGATTTCTTGTCAGAGGACAAAACTTTGGTTAGGGCCCCCTGCTGCTCCAGAACCCTCTCAATCATTTGCTGCCTTGATCCCCATTGCCTAGCGATAAATGTATTTACAAAGCCCTTTTTACATCAGCAGTTGTCACAAAGTGCTTTTACAAATCACCCGGCCTTAAACCCCAAGGAGCAAACAACAGTAGTGTTGAATTTCAATGGCTTGGAAAAACTCCCTAAGAAGGCTGAAATTTAGGAAGAAACCTAGAGAGGAACCAGGCTCAGAGGGGTGACCAGTCCACTTCTGGCTGTGCCGGGTGAACATATTAAGAGTACAAATTGTAATAATTAATAAATGCATGTGGGCTGAGTCCAGAGTCTATTTAAACCTAGTTCAGTCCAGGTCGGAAGCATGACCAGATGGACAAGGACAGGGACAACGCGGGTGGGGGGGGGTCAGCAGATTTCAACTGAAATCGTTAGGTATCGTTTTGATCTGCAACACAACCAGGAGGAGTTTGGACAGGGACAGCAAGGAGTCTTTCAAGCCTGGTACTGCGGAGGTGTGGGCCAAGACCTCATGGCCTCCTAAGTTTAAAACAGGTCAGGAGACAGGGAAAGTTTAGAAAACACATTCCTTACATCTTTAAGGATTTATAGTGGAGAAGGAGAACTGACCCAACTCCCCCGGCACAATAATATACAGTGTAAGACCTTGTGGCTGAGACAGGGGTGTCCAGTGACAATGTGACCCTATCCGGGGGAGGAAATTGCAACCAGTCCCCTTTCATCAAGATTCCAGCTTGTAAGGGCATCCTGCAAAGCTTCAGCCATATGCTCTCCAGTGTGGTCTTGGGGAAAGTAGCTTGTTTAGAAACACGCACTTTCTATCCCCCAATCTTCAATGAAATATACAGTCAAGCTCATATATGGCTCACATGTTCTGCTAGACTATATATCTGTCAGTGGGTAGTGTCACATTTGCGAGGCGGTCGTATAGTTTTTGTCTGACTTCACTGTACATTTTTGGTAGAGCTTCTCTTGCAAAGTAGTAACGGCTGGGCAAATCGTATCTTTGATCAATTGTTTTTGTCAGGTCCTGGCTGGGGTGCATCTAGGCATCTCTGTGCTCCTGGGGGCCACAGCCAGGACGGGACCATGGGGATGACTCTAGGCATCTCTACGCTCAAGTTTTGGTTGTCCCCAATTAGAGGCAGCCGTGCTGCGTGGGGACCCTATTTAAGTTCTATTGTTTCTATGTGCTATGTGCCTCAGTTTTGGTTGGTGGCGCTCCTTTGGTTTCATTTGTTTCTGTGAAGTTTGACAAGAAGAACATTAAAGGATGTATTTTTGCTCTGCTCCACGTGTCCTGCCTCATCTCAACCGTGACAAAATGATCCACCGACCAAGGACCAAGCAGAGCTGGGTCCTAGCTCTGGATCCCATCTAGGATCCAGGGTGGCAACCACGTTGGCGACCCCATGGACAAGCCCAGAAGAACCCCCTTATGTTTTTTGGGGGGCTATGGGGGTCCTTATAGTTGTGGAAGATAGAACCCCTGCAGCTCTGGGAGCAGGAGAAGGTGGAGGAGGCGATGGCTAGCTGGGCCTCCCGTTCCTGCCCACCAGCTCCCAGTCCAGTACCTCCAGTGCTGGCACCTCGCACCATGGCCCCTGCGCCGATCCCCAGCCCAGAGCTCCTGGTGCCATTCCCCAGCCCGGAACCCCCAGTGCCACCCCTGGAGGTGTGGGATGCCGAGCTCCTACCGCCACCGCCTCCAGAGTGGCTCTGAGAGGGGTCCCTGCTACCACCCCGGAGGAGTGGTCTGAGCCCCTGCTGTCACCACCTCCTCTCTCTGCTCTGGCGCCCTGTCCTGCTCCGGGGGCGGAGCCTCCACCAGTCCAAGCGCCACGACCTGCTCCGAGGGCGGAGCCTCCACCAGTCCTGGCGCCACATCCTGATCTGGAAAATTGTTCTTGTGGTGAGAGGTTTTGGTCCTGATAGACCTCAACCTTCTGCCAGAGGGGAGAGATCTGAATAGTCCATTTGCAGGATGAGAGGGACCAGCCCCAATCTTGGCCACTCACATCCGCGTCCTGGAGTTTTGTAGGTCTTGTAGAGACGGCAGATTGCAGCCAATCACCCAATCACCCACTGCCAAGGTCAATGGTAGGCTGCAGCATACCAGACTGTGATACAGGAGGTCAGCATGGACTCTACAGTATGATGACAGTGTAGAAGTGCATCATCTGAGCTTTCTAAGTGCTCCTGTCCCCTCTACCTCAGCACAGCCCAGGGATGCAGCATCAGGCATCTACAAAAAGACTGCACCAATAGACCCTACTGACTGGACTTCTGTTTTAACTGATAAGGTAAGAACAGAGTTTGTTCTCAAAGGGCTGTATCAAATAAAAATCAGTTTAATGTTTCTGAAACAAAAAGACGGGAGAAGTTGTCAGCATGACTATTTCAACAGTCTAAGTCAATGGAGAAAAAAATCTAAAGAAGAAAGACAAGGCAAGCAAGGCTCTAGAACAATGCTACATTATGCATATTGTACTAAGGTTTCTGTAATACTGTTTATTTATTTATATTATAACTTATTTTATTGATGACTTATTTATTATTTATGTACTTATTTATATTGTATTTATAATTCATTTTTCATGTCTCTTGTTTCCTTAATACTGTTTTTATTTTGTGGGTATTTTTTTGTTTCTAAAATAAAGACAATCTAAAAAGCATAAAGCTATGCAATTTCTTTGTGAGTGTATGAACACAATGATCGGTGGTGGAATTGGCTGCGATGCAAGGGGCACCAGCTAAAATCTTGTCTAGGGCACCAAATTGGTCAGGGGGTCAGACAAGTGCTTGCCCAGCCTCATGTCCTGCCTCCTGTTAAACAGGAAGGCTGTGATCCACCTGCATGTGGAGTCAAGCACTCCCAGTTGGGATAGCTTGACTTGGAGCAAAGCGGGAATTATGGTGTTGAATGTGGAACTGAAGTCCACAAACAGGATTCTGGCGTAGGTTCCAGGAGATATACAGCATAAGATACAGCGTAAGCCAATATGCTGGAGGATGAAGTGAAGAGTCATGTTGACCGTGTCATCCTCAGACTTGTTGGCTCTGTAGGCAAACTGCAGTGGGTCTAGTAGAGGGTCGGTGATGGTCTTGAGGTGGGACAGCACAAGATGCTCAAATGACTTCATGACCACAGAGGTCAGGGCGACAGGTCTGTAGTCATAAAGTTCTGTGATCCTTGGCTTTTTGGGACTGGAACAACTGAAAGAAAGCTGATCTGCACAGAGCTTTGGGGTGGATGGGGAGACATCGTCAGGCCCTGCAGCTTTTCATGGGTTCTGTCTCTGGAATAGTCTGTTAACGTCCCCCTCAAGAACTGAAATTGTCATTGTTGCAAATGTGCTCCAGTGGAGGGTGGTTGCTGTTGATGGCTGAACACACAGGGAGAAGTTATGTTGTCAGGGCTGCCCTTTATGCCGTGTTTACACTGGTGCCAAACACTTGTGTTTTACCCTAAAGGCCAGCTATTTTCTGTTTCCACTGACACAGGCTAGGGCCAGTCGGCCACTAGGCCATGGCTCTCCCTTGGTGCCAAGCCCCGGAATTTAGGACTTAGGGCGGGGTTTGCGGATTGACGCATTACGTGGTGTGAAAACCCTGCTTGTTGTTCTATTCAAATGGCATTTGCTTCAGGCTTCTCGTAATGGTTTTCATCTGATCTAATAAACAGATCCCTGATAAAATAAAGAAAATGAAGCAAGTGTACAGGAGAGCAAAGACTCAGAACGGAAAGAGTTCGAACGACCGAAGTTGATACGATGCCATTGACTCAATAGAAAAACAGAGCGCTGAGACTGAGATGTGGCCTGCAGAACCTATAACCACGCACAGCGTGATAGGCATTGTTGATTGTAGTGTAGCAGTCATCTAAAGTGTTTGCCCCTCTGGTCAGGATTTTAATAAAATGTTTTTATTTTGGCAGTTCGTGGCTAAAGTTACCATTGTTTAAGTCGCCAAGAACAATAACTAAGGTGTCCGAATATGACTGCTCCGCCTGGAGAATTTTTCGGCCAGCTGTTCTCGTGCACATTGGCTGATGGTGGAATGTAAACACCGACCAGGATAAATGATGAGAATTCCCTCGGTTTGTAGAAAGGTTTGCAGTTGATAAAAAAATATTCCAGGTCAGGAGAACAGTACTGTAGTATGACTGTCACATCGTTGCCCCAGCCGTTTTTAATGTAGAAACATATTCCTGCTCCTTTCGTTTTGCCTGAGTGTTCTGCCTGGAAGATTGAGAAACCAGGCAGTGTAACTTTGACCAGAATGTCCAGTAATTCAATGGATGTTACGAGAAAATCTGGGAATAAATCAACAGGAGTTGTTTCCCTGATGTGTTTGAGCTCCTCACTTGAGAAAACGACCCTAGAATTGTCGCAGAACACTGATTTAACAAACAAAATAAGACAAAAAATTGTGCACCAACTAATCAAGATTGGCCATCTGCGACACAATCTTGAGTTGAATCAGCTGCTCCACTTGTCTTCCGATTTACAATAAGTCCTGATGAGCTTTCAGTTTATCCCAGATAATGGGGAATGCTTAAGACAAAGCTTTAGAGAGCAAAAGTATTGATGCATGGGGTCTGTGTTGATATTTGCATTGTGGAATATGAACACTTTTTGTTATAGCACATCTTCAACTAATGTTCTTATGTCCACAAGGCTTTTCTCGCATATCATCTTTAATGTGTGGCTCCATTGTCCCATTATTTTCTTGCTAATTGTATAGCCTCACACAGATAACGGGAATATTGAATTTGGGTTTGAGTCAAGGACATTTTTGTATTTTTTAAGCCAGTGTTTCCCAACCAGGGGTGCCAATACCCCTAGTGGTATGTCCCCAGGGGGTACGTGGCAGGATTATTACAAACACACTTTATTGTATGAATTACTTGACTTGACTCAGACTTGCCAGTCTTGACTTAGAACTTGACTTGGGACTTGAATGTTAAGACTCGGGACATACCTGTGACTATTTAAACAATGACTTGGTCCCACCTCTGGTGTGTACTAAAAATGAGGTATGTTCTGATTGGTTTTAAGTTGTACAAAAAAATAATTGAGGTCCAAAAATGGATTGAGTAAAGTCATGGTAATGTTTAAGTTATAGTGAAGTAAATATTTTGAGTTGGTCTGTACCAGCATTAGGTTAATAAGTAGAAGTCAAAATAATTAGGTGTCCTTTAATTTTATATTCTGAGTTTAACTTTTTGAAGTTTAACTATTCTGAGTTTAATTTTCGAGGTAATTGTTTGGCTAAAAAATATTGAGTTCACCGAACTTATCAGGTTTTTTAGTGTGCTGCTAGCCTTTCCTCCATATTGAGCCATACTCAATGCCTTTCAACACGTGTAGGATTTAGGCCTAGCTCGCTGAACCTGTTCTGAGCATAATTTGTCTGCACAGAGCAAGGATGTAGCAACCTTCCTACTCATTTACAAAAAACTCAATAACCCGATGTAAAAGTGGCACCTGTTCCCTAGTCCAGTTCTTTCTTTAGTGATAGTCTAACCATCCACATTGACTATTCTCTACATTCGGTAGCAGCAACTCCTCCAACACAAGATTTGTTACAGTCACTTTTTTCCCCAACAGAACATCTCCCTTCAGCTCTGAAAGTCCACTGAATATTTCAAGACAATTGAAAGCGAGTAGAGACTGCAAAGAAACTCTTACATTTTTGAGCAGATAACTTAGATCACGATTGCGGCCCTTCGGTAAATCTAGGACGCCACAAAGGTTGTTGTTTTTTGCTTTTTCAGGCTTTTTCCACTATATATTGCGCACTATCCACGATCTGGATATGCCAAACACATAGAGGGACTGATCGAATAGCCAATAGGATGGTGTTACCTATGCAAAAAACATACAACAAAAATACATTATGTTGATTGGCAAATGTATTAGTAGTATAGATATTTTTCCCACCACCAATATTTTTAGAGTTGCATACAGAAAATGATGTTACTCCACTCTACGCAGCTGCATGGCTTAGTATTCAAAGCAACAGTGTCCTCCTACCAAAATGTCCAACAGGAATCCTGCAGGAATTTCATCTGTTGTGAAGGAATCATGCAGGTGTTTTGCAGAAATGCTGAAGGACTGACAAAATCCCATAGGAAATATCCCTGATCCTCCTGCTTCCCACAAATCCTGAAGGAATGTAGAGAATTCTGCACAACCATGATAATTCATGCAGGAACAAATCCTGTAGGACTAAATAATCCTGCAGGACCATGCTTGTATAAAAGCCCAGCAGCGCCCCTGTACATTGTTAATAGGGGGGGCCATTGAAAATCTTGTGGTGGAACACCAGAACCAAAAGCCATTACTATATGTGAGGACTTTTATGCTGTTGTAGTATATAGGGTAGTTGAAAACAATGAGAGGTAAGGAATTGCATACTGATATACTTTGGTTATTTATTTTACAGTTAATTTCACTAATTATCTCATGTGCATAGACCAATATGGGACAGTTAACATTTTGAGTTCCACAGCAATCCTGTTTCAGTGTGTTATGTATCTGTATATACATGTATTAGGCCAGTGGTGGACTCAGGCTGTCTGCGGGGCAGGGGCGAAAACAGTTAAAAGGGCACCAGCTGCAAGTGATGGGGCACCAACATGCAGAAATTTGTGATGCATTTATGGTGAAACAGTTCCAAATCCTGGTTAAGATTAAAATTATTTTATTATGTGACTCTGATTTTCTCTCACACACACACACACACACACACACACACACACACACACACACACACACACACACACACACACAACGTGATGCAATTTTTAGACACAGCGAAACTGAAAATGAATAGAACCAGCTAAATGCAATGGCAACACCACAGATAAGAAATGTTAGCTATCTAGTTATGTGTTTCTGTAAACATACAGTATGTATATGTAAATTGGGTTAAGTGCTAACTCCTTGTCCAACTTCTAATTTTTCATTGGGTAACTTGTGTATGCTTTTGTAGGCAATGGAGGAATTGGTATTTTGTTATTATCTCTAGATGCCATTGTAACTTCTGTCTGAAAAACATGGTCTCATCTCCTTATCGCGGACATTTTCTACCTCCAGGCTGTATGCATGTTCAATGTCTTCTATATGATGAGTAGAAAAATAAATGGAGACTAACGAGATTCAAGAGACAATACAGACGCACACAGAGACAGAGCCAGTGGCAGGGTCTTCTGAAGACCATGACAAAGAAAATCCCTGGTGGCATCTCAAAGAACACTTCAGCTTCAAGCAGAGAAGAGGAGACTGCGTCATTATGAAAAGTAAGCTCTGCTTACCGACAATGTTGGTGTCTGCCTACAAAAACTCTATGTCAAACTTGAGGAAACATGCAATTGTTAGAAAAGTAAAGTTATAAATATATGTTATCGCCATGAATGGCATTTGTTTTGTAGGTGAAGCTAACAGTGTTGCTACTAGCCAGTTGCATACAATCCGTAAGGTAATGCTAACGTTAACTAGCTCATCTTGTTGCTAGCTAGTTAGAAGCTAACCCTGAACAACGTCTTTACACAGCTGAAGGAACTATAAGCGGTAGTGCGGGCTACTACTGCATTGACATAATGTACGTTTTTAGGGATAGCTAAAAGTGAAATTTAAAATCCAATGTGCTGGACTACACAGCAAAAATTTTGTACAAATACTTACACTTCATGTGCTGGTTTAAGTTAATTTGCATAGGGGAGCTGGATAGGTATCTTGCTGGTCCAACCAAACGGTCAGAAGGTACAGGGGAGCTGGATGGGTATCTTGCTGGTCCAACTAAACGGTCAGAAGGTACAGGGGAGCTGGATGGGTATCTTGCTGGTCCAACCAAACAGTCAGAAGGTACAGGGGAGCTGGATGGGTATCTTGCTGGTCCAACTAAACGGTCAGAAGGTACAGGGGAGCTGGATGGGTATCTTGCTGGTCCAACCAAACAGTCAGAAGGTACAGGGGAGCTGGATGGGTATCTTGCTGGTCCAACCAAATGGTCAGAAGGTAATGGGGAGCTGGATGGGTATCTTGCTGGTCCAACTAAACTTGTTTCTAAAATAAAGAAAATCTCAAAGACATAAAGCTATGCAGTTTCTGTGTGGGTGAACACAATGATCGGTGATGGAATTGGCTGCAATGCTATGGGCACCAGCTGAAATCTTGCCTAGGGCACCAAATTGGTCAGGGACGGCCCTGCCAGGAACAAACAACAACTGAGGACAGTTGCAGTAAAGGCCTGACCAAGCATCACAAATGAGGAAACCCAATGTTTGGTGATGTCCATGCGTTCCAGACCTCAAGCAGTCATTGCCTGCAAAGGATTCTCGACAAAGTGTTAAAAAGTTTATTTATACTTGTGTTAATTTGTCCAATTACATTTTAGCCCCTGAAATAAGGGGACTCTGTATGAAAATGGTTGCAATTCCTAAAAGTTTCATACAATATTTTTGTTCAACCCCTTGAACTAAAGCTGAAAGTCTGCACTTGAATTGCATCTCGGTTGTGTAATTTCAAATACATTGTGGTGGCGTACAGAGCCCAAATTATGAAAATTGTGTCACTGTCCAAATATTGCCAGACTTAACTGTATGTAGCTCCTAAATATTTTGATGACAAGGAGGGATGGAGACAAGAGTGGGCTACTTTGAGCCCTACTCTGCAGTCACACACAGAGATAAAGTAATACTGCATCACAAAGCAACCAGTGTAGACCAAGCATTTTGAGAAATATTTTGATTGTCTTGCCATTCATCTGAGTGTGGTATTTGAACTTCAATCAATCAATCAAATCAATCAATCAAATGTATTTATAGAGCCCTTTTTACATCAGCAGTTGTCACAAAGTGCTTTTACAAAAATGTCCTGTGAAATATACTGTAACTGTTAGAACTTCAGATATTTTGCAGAAGTGGAAAACCCAAACAGCCAGTTATAATATTTTGTCAAGCAAGTAGCCTAATTAACCAACATTTTGTCAGCCTCAGATTGTCACAGGAAAATATCACCTCTATAGAACATTGCTATCCTCTGAAAACAAGAAACCAGGCAAGTCTAGTTCAGCCGGCACGCAATAAAAGGAGTTGGTTGCTGTTGCCCTCCCGAGATTCAAACCCGGCTTGACCAGGCGAGAGGCTGTGCCTTTATCCACTCCACCTGAACAAATCCTAATATCCACCAGAACTGTTCTATTTCAGGCTTCCTATTACGTACTGTAGCTACTCAAGGTTGTAGCCAGCAAAGCTTTTGTCTGTCCTGAATACATCCCGAGGCATAATATGTTTTGGGAGTGACGGGAGGTGAACGGGGGACCTGTTGGTCCGCAGTCTGCGTCTCTAACTACTACGCTATTTAACAAGAGGTAGTCAGTCTCTCAGTCAGGAAGACACATTCGCTCTTCTAGGCCGGCTCCGCTTACGCAGTCCGGCAAAAAGGTTCTTCATATTGTACACTTTTGTCCAAATTAAATCTAATTGAATGAACTCAAAGCCTTAAGGACCTAGATATCATATACCCAATAGCATGTCTGCAAAGGCTTTATTATTTACAGTTGTATAGGCCTCTCCACCCAGTTAAAACTTAAGGCCACCGAGGTTTGACCAACTGGGTCAGTGTTATGACGCTGTTATGATCCAATGTCCAAGTGCAGAATTTCTTTGTTTGCTGTGTCCATTTATTTACAGAGTAGTTTATTAATTATTTCTGTTAGATTCCACGATTCTCTCGTCTTTTCACTTGATGAAAAAGCTAGTTATCGTCTCCTTTATTGATCGTTATTGTATAAATGTCATTCACGATTGAAAGAAAAAATTATGTTGTTTTGGCAAGAAAGAACAAAATACGTTATTATGCCATAAAAATGAAATAGTTTTGGCAGACTCGCTAGCTCGATTCTATTCCAGTAAGTTAGTCGATACCGATAAAGCTTATTACTGGCTAATAAGCTGTTAAAACGGCCAGTGGCAAACGCAATACCTAGTTGCTATTTGTGGTGGAGGTAAACTTAGTTAGAAATGTTAGTCAGTTTAACTGTATCAATCAGCCAGCAAATGTACAGCTCTGTGGTGTAGTGGTTAGCAACACAGCCTTTCATGTGGGTAACCTGCGTTCGAATCTCGTTGTGGCAAATTTTTCAATTGCGGGCTGGCTGAACTAGGCTTGCCTGGTTTCTTGTTAAATCGGTTTTCATTGTCCATGTCCAGGTGCAGCAGCGGGTCCTACGGCAGAGGAAGGTGAAGATAGAATCGAAAACCACTCAGACTCATTTCTGACAACAAGGAAGAGTAAAGTGTCCGTCTTTGCTTGTGATATTGTATTTTAAGTGTTTGTTTCAATTTATAGTTCATGTTTTCTTATCTTCATCATTTCACAATTCTTTACCATTTGAGAAGAAAAGAACCCAATGAAAAGTAATGCATTCTTATTGGCTTGTGTTCTTATGTTTTAATTATTTGTAAAATGGCCAGTTTGATAATATTTCTAAATTTGATAAGTTGATAGCTGGAACAAAAATGTCAATGATTGGAGAAGGATAGAACTCTACTAGTGGAAAAAATAACTGTTCATCATGGCTATTGCCACTGAAGACCTACAATTCATTGGAGTTAACTAGATGAGATTTGCTACTTTATCCTTCCTGATGGTTATGAAGTCCCATACAGTTCTGATATTAATTTCTGTGCTGTTGACCAACTTGGGAGTGTGAGGTGGGTGATAAATAAAATATTTTTTTAAATTACATAAATGTTCTTGTTTGTTTGTAAATGTATAAACGTTTTTGCTACATATACGTTTTTGCTACATATGGGGCTCTTGTATATTACAGGATATGTCATGTACTTCGCTAGGAGAAAATGTCTGGACTGATGATCTAACAGCATTGCCATTTTTATGTGGGAAGGGGTTGATAAAATAAATATATAATATTTATACATAATACCTCACTGTAAAACTAAACGTCAGTGTAGAACCCTGCTGAAATGTGTTGTGCACATTTAAGAGTTCATGGAACAGTTGGAGTAGGTAAACACAAGGTTGGAGAAAACTGTCAAGATGTTGACTGGACAGAAACTAACTTAGCTGTTCATATTTTAGCTGTAGGTATGAATATAAAAATTGTGAGAGTAAAAAGGGCAATGAATGATGAACTGGATAGGATGGCTGGGATTCGCGATTTTACCAACCGACAACATTAGAGATATCACGTTGCCACGACATGCTAGCGACCAACTGACAACGTCAAATAGTCACGTTGTAGCAACAACAAGATAAACTTTCACTTTTCCGGTTGTGACAACCGAGCTTGATCCGACTTGGGATCCAACAGTTAACCAAATGTATCCGACCAAGTCGGATAACGAATCGTATATCGCATAATCGGATTTCGGATTTATCCGTGAAGACCTCTACCTCCTCTTCAGGTTTAACATGTATGACTCATAGGCCGTGCTATCATATTTAAGTTATTGAACATTTCTAATTGGCTCTCATTTACGCATCCATAAATACAATTTTAGCCAATTCTGAAACCGGTGGTGTTCCTGCAGTAAGAACCAGAGTGTCTCCAACTCTGCAGGAAACAAGTATGAATCGTTATAGGATATGATAGCACTGGTTTTTCATTGCAGCCTAAGATGTGCATGCTCCTTAACTACAGAAACCAAACATGCACAGTGAATTTGATAACTTTTTAATTCGGTTACATTACTATTTTGGAAGTCATTAAACAGAGAGCTATTATAATAAACAACAATTGTTTTTGGAAGAATACATGCCCATTTTGAATTTGATGCCAGCAACACATTTCAAAAAAGTTGGGCATGTTTACCATTGTGTTGCATCACCTCTTTTAACAATACTCTGTAAGCATTTGGGAACTGAGGAGACAAATTGCTGTAGTTTTGAAAGTGAAATGTTTTCCCATTCTTGCTTGATATAAGATTTCAGCTGCTCAACAGTTCGGGGACTCCTTTGTCGTATTTTTTCATGATTCCCAAAAAGAATTTCATATTTTGATTTGTCAGACCACAGGAAAGTTTTCCACTTTGCCTCAGTCCATCCAAAATGACCTCAGGCCCAGAGAAGGCGGCTGCGTTTCTGGATCTTGTTTATATAGGGTTTCTTCTTTGCATGGTAGAGTTTTAACTTGAATTTGTGAATGCAGCGACGTTCTGTGTTGAAAGATAATAGTTTTCGGAAGTGTTCCTGAGCCCGTGCAGTGATGTCCACTACAGAATTGTGTCTGTTTTTAATGCAATGCCGTCAGAGGGCCGAAGATCACGGCCATCCAATATTGGTTTTTGGCCTTGTCCCTTGTGTACTGAGATTTCTCAGGATTGTAGATCTAAGAATTTCCCCCCAAAATCCTGGATTATTGGATCACTGTCTTATTGCATATACCGTTAAAACAAGAAATCCACTTGCTCTGCAAACAATGAGTTTCAAAAGCCGTATTGTAAATTCTCGGACTACAAATAGATTTCTTGATATTCTTACGAGCTCCCTCCTCAACGACAGAGTAAATAATTCCACAAACGATCTAATCGAGGATCTAAACTCAACACTGCGAAATACTTTAGATACGGTTGCACCACTAAAAACAAAAGAAATACGCAACAAGAAACTTGCTCCCTGGTACACAGACAATACTAGAGCACTCAAGCAAGCCTCCAGAAAATTGGAGC
>JACXGI010016238.1:0-16188 GCA_016801175.1 Esox masquinongy | reverse complement strand
GTTCAGCTGGCACAGTGACCACCAGCCTCTTTGCCACTTCCCCTTGCCTCCTATTACCCAGACTGCCCCAGGTTTATCTCTACCTGCTCAGCACGCGTCGGGGAGCAGCCATGGCAGCGGGTCAGACAGGGTGATGTGGATGCGGCCCATTTGTCCTTGTCTCATTTCCGCCCATATGTTTCCACCTCACGCTTGCCACCACCGAGCAGGGGGGACATCTCAGTGAGCCTCTGTGTGAAAGTGATTACATTCGAGTGCCTGCACCACCGTGGCGTCCTCAGTATGCACGGCGCGTACTGTTTACTGCTTATGGCCGGGTGGTGGTTGTCACTCCAATGGACGAGCCAGTCAGCAATATGCCCCCATCTGCCAGGTGGATAAACAACGCTCAAGATTGGTGTACTGGTAATGGCAGTATATGATCACATCAAATGGCTCAAATTGGCACGACATTGGCATTGTCTTCGGAGAGGACTTTGGCCAAGTCACTGGCTCACAAAGTCTTTCAGAAGACACACATCTTCAAAAGCCACACGGGGTGGTAAGCCTCAACAGCAGATTGGGAATATTAATGGTTGCCAGCTTATTAAAAGAACCCGTTAGCAGTTTTATCAACTGAGACGTTATTGAGTGATTTCCAAGTATTTCCTCCCGCTTCAAGACCTCCTCTGGGTAGACTAGCGTCCCCTGATACTAGTTAATGGACCTGGGGCCCCAGGGTGGAATGGCATGGGAAGCCTGGAGTTTCAGATATCACACCACTTAATATATTTCTCTTCCTCCGAGATGGAGATCAAATCTACAGAATGGGCCAGTATATAAAGGTAAAGCAGCTCTACTCAACTCTATTCCGAAACCTCACTGCGAAACTGATTTCCTCCACCTAAGGAAATTGGATAGATGTTACCAGGCCACAAAGAAAATGACCACACACATCCTGCAGCCTCGACCAAAATATGAGATTGCATCCTCCTTTCAGGCCCTTCTCACATACTCATGACAGAGGTCATTACGAAATGCATCCATCCAAAAAGCATATCTTATAGAGGTGACGATAGCGTCAGTTAAAGAGGAGGTACTGTATGAATAAACATGACTGAGGACTGACAGGTGAGAGTGGCGACGCCCTCTCCATCTCCATGCCCAGTGCATCCAAATAGTCTCAGATGATCCCGAGGAAGCTGTTAACACAGGTTCACTGACATTGCGTCTCAGAGGGGATGTCAATATACTGTACGCCCTAATCACGCTCTCAAAAAGCCCTACATGTTTCTTGATTGACTATTCACTTTTGGTTTCAATAAGCATAGTTTTTTTTGCAACAAGCATATGGCAATGTTCTAGCTAATTTGGCTGCTTGCCCCAGCTGCAAAATCAAAACGGCATCTAATTTGACCACAACACTGGGCTTGGGAGTAGAAATCAATAGGTGAATATAACAGCCAATCACTGGTGGGTAAGTAATACTATAAAACACCATTACACCACTATTCCGGCAGATATATAATAGACAGGTTCTGAAATCACCCAATTCTCCATTTTAAAATGATTAGCCCTGGTTCGCAATGCAGGGAGGAAGCAAAAACAAAAGGGATTTGCTAAAAACCCTAGAGTCTTTGGGTGCCTCCCGTCCCCTGTACGGACACCTAATCTGCCATGCCAGCCAGGGTCATAAGTTCCCTGTTGGTAAATCCCAAATGAACCCCTCAATCCTCCATCCTCCAGCTGTGCATTGACGCGCGCCCCCGTCATTTGCACAAGTGTCCCAAGGCTGAGGGGGCGAAAATGAGCAAGGGGCCTGAGATCATTCCTCCATGCAGTGATCTGAGATCATTCCTCCATGCAGAATATATCCAAACCCTTTAGATTCCAAGGACCATGCTTGTGAACTCCCCTCTTCAGCTCATCCCACAGCTTTACGATGGGGTTTAGGACAGGGGACTGGGATGGCCATGGCAAAACCTTGATTCTGTGGTCAGTGAACCATTCTCGTGTTGATTTTGAGGTGTGCTTTACATCCCTGTCCTACTGAAATATCCAACCACGGCCTATTTTAACCTTCCTGGCAGAGGACCTCCAGGGCCTTTGGAAGAAAAACAGCCCTCAACGCCAAAGATCAACCGCCATACTTCACAGTGGGAATGAGGTACTTTTCTGCATGGCTATCTTTCTGTTTGCGCCAATCCCACGTCTTGAGTATGCCTTCCAAAACGTTGACCGTGGAACCTGATCCTGTGGAAAGTTCCCGCAACGTTCCGCAAGCCTCCCGAACAACGTGTGGTTATGTAGGTGGCGTCTGATCGTAGTTTTGGAGCAAGGATGTAGAGGACAATTACACCATCAAGTGGATGGTGTAATTGTCCATCAAGTGGATGGATTCCCATAACGCCCTTCGTTATTTCAGAGCTTCAGCAATGTCACACAGAATGTATAGGCGTGCGTAATGATATGACAAGTGCATGTGGTTACAACTGATTTCAAAATATGACACATAAAAAACGTTTTCACTATGTCCTAAATTAAATGTCCAATTACATTTTCAATTGACCAGCCACCATGTGGAAGTCAACCCCGGAGTTTCATCAAAAACACCTAACCACAACGGGAACAAGCAAGGCTGTAGGAGACAGGGGCTGGTTTGAGATTCACAGTGCACTGTGTTTCCCTTGCTTTACCTCCTGCCTCCTTTCTCTTCAATCTCCTTTTCCCTCCCTCTTTTTCACCCTCTCACACATTCTCCCTCCTCTTTTCCTTCCCCCGTCTCTGTCCCTGCCACTTGTACCTCTACCTTCACTAACTTCCCCTTTCCCTTCTCTTAACGTTCCCATTCCCCCAGTCTCTGCTGCAGGCTAAGTGAAAGGGAAGCTCTTGATTTCACAGATTCTGCCGGTGTCACCTGGTTGTTTATGCTGTGGAATCAGTGAGTGCCAAGGGGCACCTTGGGGTCAGCGGATCCAGGGCTAAGTGCTGGGTACTGTGTACGGTGGGACGGGAGGTGCAGAATCACTGATCACCCACAGCGCCGATTCCCCCTTCAGAGTTTCTTGGAATACCCTATTTATGCTAACCAAGTGAACATCATCTGATCCGGAACAACACAAGCCTTTCAATCACAGGGCTACAATTAATGTAGAGAACGTTTCAATGGTCAATGAAATTATTTCAAAAGTTTTAAACACAATTTTAACTACAGTTGGACAATAGATGAAGATACTCCAAAATTTTAGATTATTTTTTTTTAAATCCATAAGACATCGACTGAATTAAGGCATTTTAATGGAACAGGCAAATAATTAATGGATTTCCTGGATTTTGGTGAGAATGCAGAATTTAATGCTTTGTCCAATGTTACTTGATTTTCATAGAATGAACAGATATAAACTAAAAATATTGTAATTGTATCAGGTATTGCTATGGTTTTTTTATTGTCCTCAAAGACAAACATATGGCTAGTTTGCATGTTCATATTTGGTGAATTTGCATACCTGAATAAATTAGCATAAAGAAATGGAACAAGAGTACAACCACCAAAAACTTGCCCTGTCTAGCCTATCTGTGCTCACCTGTACTGTCTAGACTCTGCTTCATTAATTATTCATTACTGTTATTGTCATATCCTAATACATAATTCAAAAAGAGTGTCAAGAGAAGGATATTAAAATCAATATGCTTGCCTTTACACCAAGAGATACATACTTTTCATTGTTTTATGATTATAAATTCAGCGCATCTAATTTGTAAAAATGTCAACTGTATTATTATTATATCAATTATAGCTTTTTTCAATCCCACAAAAAAGAAAAGCCTTCAAAATAAAATGGTATTCTTTCTCTGCCCTGTGATGTAAGTGCTTCTTATGTAAGTGTTGAGAGGGCAGGTTTAATCTTCGACCAAGCAGTCACGTTCTTATAGATGTAATGGAAAACCTTTGTATTCCATTGAGCCCATTTTAGCCCATTATCAGGGCTAAGTTGACAGCTCTTTACAAACATTTCTGCAATCATTATGTTAAAGGGGAAAAAAATAGTAATGGCACAAGCAAGAAAGGGAAAGAATCAACAAAAGAAAATGAAAGCAATCAATTGGGCAAGATTTAAGTGGCAAGTGGATTATGCACCCGTCAAACGCATGAAAAAGATGCCTGAAAAGGAGAGATACTCAGGTGGGCAGGGCTTTCCCGTTGCAACATAAAAAGCATAATGGCAGGGTCTGTGTGGGCAACGTTGATCCAGCCTGTAGGATGAAACAAGTATTGGTTTCACACAGGCCTACAAACAGCTGAAGGATGGATAACCTATCTTTCAAAACACATACATTAGCACTGTTGCCCGCGCCCGCGGATATGGAGGCTCAAAACAGAACAGTACACAAAATAAATCCAATACTGTCCAATCTGTTTTATAACCACACTATATTGTAATGCGTCAACATTGTTCCCCAGCCATATTTGTACACCACAAATGGGGGGAGGGATTCGCCTCACCATATTGACTCTTCAGTGAGAACAAGGCATTACGTAGGGGGGAAATTTGCCTTAAAATATTGACACATAGGAGCTGCAGGTAACCTAGTGGTCAAAAGTGTAGGGCCAGTAAACTAAATATTGCAGGATTTAAACCCTGAGCTGACAGGGTTAAAAACCCTGTCATTCTGTTCCTGAGCAAGTCAGTTAAGCCAAAATTCCTCCCAGACCTTTGACGTAAATAATAATGTCTTAGCATACATGCTTGATAAAAATAACAGTACAAATGCTTGAAGACGCCTACTAATTATTTACTAAGTCATGTACAGTGCCCTCTACTAATACTGGCACCCATGGTAAATTTGATCATCCTTTAGTCAAAATATTAACGCAAATCTAACCTTTAAGTAAAGTAAAACAATTGAACGAAAAAAAAATCATCATAAAACAAATATTTTTTTCATATACTGTATGTGTGTCACAATTATTGCCAATGCTTCATTTAATACTTTGTACAACCTCCCTTTGCCAAGGCTGCAGCTCTTCACCTATAATGCAGAATGAGGTTGGCGAACACAAGGGGCCTGAGATCATTCCTCCATGCAGTGATCTGAGATCATTCCTCCATGCAGAATATATCCAAACCCTTTAGATTCGAAGGTCCATGCTTGTGAACTCCCCTCTTCAGCTCATCCCACAGCTTTACGATGGGGTTTAGGACAGGGGACTGGGATGGCCATGGCAAAACCTTGATTCTGTGGTCAGTGAACCATTCTCGTGTTGATTTTGAGGTGTGCTTTACATCCCTGTCCTACTGAAATATCCAACCACGGCCTATTTTAAGCTTCCTGGCAGAGGACGTCCAGGGCCTTTGGAAGAAAAACAGCCCTCAATGCCAAAGATCGACCGCCATACTTCACAGTGGGAATGAGGTACTTTTCTGCATGGCTATCTTTCTGTTTGCGCCAATCCCACGTCTTGAGTATGCCTTCCAAAACGTTGACCGTGGAACCTGATCCTGTGGAAAGTTCCCGCAACGTTCCGCAAGCCTCCCGAACAACGTGTGGTTATGTAGGTGGCGTCTGATCGTAGTTTTGGAGACTCTCTGACCCAAGACCCAACTAAGGTCTTCAATTCTGCAGCTGTGATACTTGGAGATTCTTTGGCCGCTCGAACCATCCTCGTGTCCGTCCGGGTGGTCAAAACAGACACACGTCCTCTTCCAGGCCGAGTGTTAACATCTACACTCGCTTTAAACTTCTTAATCGTTGCCCTGACAGTGGATATTGACATTTTCAACCGTTAACCTATTTTCTTACAGCCGTTTCCGGATTTGTGCAGCAACCTTTTGTCGTACATGTTCACTGTACTCTCAGGTTTTTCCCATGGAGATGAATGATGGTGGGAATTTGGCCAGCGTGTCACTTCATATTTATAGGCCAGTGAAACAGGATGTAATTTAAGTGTTCCTAATCACTCAGATGAAACTTAGAAACTTCAAAGATGAATGGGAATATAGTTCAGTTAGATTGTACTCATGAGGATTTCCAGGGGTGCCAATAATTGGAGCACACTTGTTTTGGAGAAAAATATTTATTACACATCAATTTTTTTCAACAATTTTACTTAAAAGCCAGATTTTTGTGAATATTCACTCTCACTCTTTCTACTTCCTTCTCTTTCCTCCTTCAGCCTCTCTCCCACTACTTCAAACTCTCCATCTCCCTCCCTCCCTCTCTCCCTCCCTCCCTCCCACATTTCCTTTCCTTCTTCCCAACCGCCTTCCCGTCCCCTCTCTTCCACCTCCACAGAAAGGATAATGCCATACTGTATATATTCTGTTTACTCCCTCCTTCCCTCTCACCTTCTCTCATCTCATCTATCTCTTCCTCGCTCTCCCTCCTTCCACTTTATTAGTTTCAGCCCTCCTCCAACTCTCCCCCTTCACCTCCTTCTCTCACCCAATCCTCTCTCTCTTCTCTTCCACCTCCATCTTTTTTCTCTCCCAGGCCCCTCACCCTCCCTTTCTCTCCTTCTCCTTTATCCCACTCCAAACTGTCTCTCCTTTCCCTCTGTTCCATTAAACATTAAACATCCTCTCTTTTATTTGTCTTAATACTTCAATTCCTAAAATTGGAGGACTGAATAAAAAGTGTAATTTGTAAATTGTAATTTTAACTGGTGAAGCCAATATGAATATAAACCTTTAAATAAAAGTTGAGAATCTATGCTTAAACCAAATATTAATGTATAGTAATACTGTTGTAGTATAAAGCCGGAAGAAGAAACAATGCAGCATGTTCACAGTTCTAACAGAGACGAATGTATGTAAAAGAAGAAACATGTTCTACCTTTATAACCTTTTTTTTTTTTTTTTAAACAAAAGAGCTCCAGTAAAATCAATGTACTACCTCATACAATATTTACACTTCAACAATACCCTGGTCTTCAAGTCTTTATATAACGGACCGACCGTTCTGCGGAAGATGGAACACTAACTGCAGGAAAAGAATAAAGAACCACGTTGAGGGTTGAATAAACTACCTCCCTCTTCCCACAGGTTGCTCCATCCCTGTAAAGTCACCCAGGGTTGTGTGGAAAGTTCTTAAGTCAGCTGTATAGACACCATGGATATGTAAAAACTGTAAGTAATGCATTTCTATAGGAACTGCTATCTCCTTTGTGGGAACAATTTTGTGGAGGTGGAAAAGAGGAAAGGGTGTAGGTGGGGGATGGCAAGGAGAAAGAGGAGGTGGGGAAAAGGAGGGAGAGAAAGATGAAGGGAGGTAAGGAGGTTCAGCAGGAAGGGAAAACGAATGGGGAGGAGAAAGGAGAGTGAAAGTAGAGAATGAAGGAGGGAGTGGGAGAAAAACAAGGTTCTGGAGAAAGAGCAGTAAGAAAATTGGAAGAAAACAGACTGAAGGGAGGAGAGAGAGAGAAGAAGGGAGAGAGAGGAGAGAGGGGAATAAAGAGGAGGTAGAAAGAGATGGAGGGAGGTAGAGAAAGGTAGATAAAAGGAGGGAGGGAAAAAGAGGAGAGAAAGGGGAGAGGGTGTGATTAAAGCAGGGGGGGCAACATTTTGGCCCAAAGTTTGGTTTTCTAAAATCAATTTCAGGGCCAATTCAGATCAGTTTTTACAAAATGTTATGGTCCACGATCATTCCTATGTTCTATCTATTTTTACATGTTTAAGTGTGGGCTGGAGTGTTTTTTGATCCCCCCCAAAAATATATTGAACCGGACTGAATTCCTACTAGATAGATGCTTTTCAATTATATAATATTAATAATTTAATGATGATGGTAAATTGGGGTACATTTTACTATTTAAAAACATATTGTTAGACGCTACCTAATGCTAGACCATCAGCAACTCCGGGTGTTTCACATGCTGCCCAGATCTGGGATTGCATGCCATTATCTTTCTGCCCCACTGTTAGCTCAGATGTTCAGATGGGGCCTTATCTCTAACTGGGGTGGGGTTAAGCAGCAATTTTGTAACAAATGTATAAATAAAAAGTAATGACTGTCTTTGGAGCATGGGCCGGAGCTAGACATCCACATCAACAGTTGAAGGACAAAGGGTTTGCCAACACTAGCTCCTTCTGACTGAAAGGTAGGACAAAAAATGTCAAGCTGAGACACTTCTTTTGTTCCTAACGTTAGATTGAGCTAGACCAGTTGAAAGCGAAAGGGACAGCCGACACAGGTCGGCTCACTCATCTTCTGGGATAACACATTTGCAACACAGTTTCCCTTGTTAGAAGATGCTACAGTAACCATTGGCAGTTCCCAGGTAGCTAGCTACCGTACAATAGCTCACGTGCCAAATTCAATTCTAACTAAATTTACTGGATAGGTCACAAGCTCATTAATTTTAATGTGTTTTATCTGTTGTCGGCAATTTCCCTGTGCTTGTGATAAATGTAGTTGTGTGCTGTCTGTTCACTTAGCATTAGAGGACCTTAGTTTGGACCTCTCTGAATAGCCAACTGAAATCATTTTTGTGAATACCATTCCCTAAATGTTAATAGTACGTTTCGATAACCCTGTGTTGTTATTATCTCTTTATTTTGCCAATGCAGATGCCATTCTCAAACATGCTGACAACAGGTGCGGCTTAAAGGTCAAAAGGTATAATACCTTGAATTTGCCAAACTGAATATGGAGGAGAACAAAACCCCATAAGTGACACTTAACACTGTATTCAACAATGGATTTTTACTGTCTGAGGAATTTTTACTAACCCCAATTCACATCCCTGTGAGGAAGAAGTTCTGTTGTGATAACACCCTGTTGGTCAGATATCTGATTGGAACTTTACAGTACAACTCAGGTTCAAATCCATACAATAAGAGGTTATGAAAGGACAAAAGATTAAATTGCTTATTGCAGTCCTGGTTTCCCACTCCCACTCACTCTCCTTCCAGAATGGTTGGGTTGAATCTGTTTCCCTATCACTCTACTTCCAGAATGGTTGGGTTGACTCTGTTTCCCACCCTCTCTCTATCTGATCATGTCTAGAGAGGTGCCTTGTCAATATCAGTACTGTTGTCATGTAATGAATATGCCTTGTAGAATGTAACCATCCATTTTACAATGTTAATTCAATATGCGCTAGTGTCAGACAACTTAGACCAACTCCTGCAGTCATGTTGCTTGCTGCCTTTTTTCATTGTTGCAGTGAAATCACTCGTTAATAGACTTTGTTTTATATGGGTCACGTATGAGGTATGCAACAACGATAATATCGATTGCTGCACTACAAATGTGTGCACGTCCCGTGGATTGTAATGGTCTGGGGAAATGTGTTGAGCTTGCTGTGCGTTGTTGATATGTTCTGTCACCCGGCTCATATTGCCTGTCTACGCATGCGTTTATAGATTATAGACAGTTTGGTCATTGCTGTGCCTGCAGTACAATGAGTGCGCGCGTGTGTGTTTACATTATTGTCAACCTCAGGCATTTTAGTCATGGGACTTGTCATGGGGTTAACAAGCAGTAAATAATACATGAAATAATATCTATAATATATACAAAGGCCTCGAGTGGCACAGTGGTCTGCCTCACAGCACAGTTGCGCCATTGCAACCAGGAGTTTGAATCCTGGTCGCGGCATACCAACAGTGCCTGGGGGTCCCGCAGAGGGCGGCGCAAATTGGCCCAGCGTCTTCCGGGGTGGAGGGGCGGGCTCTGAAGTCATAACAAGGTCGACTTCAAATGCCCACATAAATTTAAGCAGCAGCTGCAGGCGGCGCTGGAATTCAGCACGGTTGAATGGACAGGCCTCCGCCTCTCCTCTGCATGATGTAACGGAGCTCCCTCTCTGGTACTGAACAGACAGCGCCACAGTCTGTAGGCCGTGGGCTGTTTAACATGTAGGGAAACAAGTCACTGCAATTACATTTTGTAAGTAATGTTGTTCCGGGCCAGGGCAGGGCAGGGCAGAGCAGGGCAGGGCCTGTCCTTAGAGTTTGGCGGGAGAAGAATGGTAATTTTTAAGCTTGGAATAATAAATCTCTCACGCTGCTGGGTTGACATTATGACATTGCTCAAATCTTACATGCTCACCAATCATTTATATGAAATGTTTGTAAAATGTGTGTAGATTTATTTCTGAATATTGTCTATTAGTAAGAGGAGGAATAAATGCGATTCTGAGCCTGACAAACCTTTGTGAGTTTCATTTACCAGAACAAGAACCAATTTCCTTTCAACATACTGATTACCCCTAAAATGACCTTTGAAACAGGAAATTGATCAATTTTGGGAAATTACTCTTGTCATGACAGTCACTGCAAACCAGTTTATCTGGATATTGAAGCATGCAAAGGCCCGATACACTTCCTTCATTTCCAAAACAATATAAAAACTGCAGAAGGTTATAAGCACCCATTTAAATACAGTGCAATATTTTTGTCAATGTACAAGCCCAGATTCCAGGGCACCAACCAATCAAAGTAAAGCATACAACTACTTCTTCTAGGCCAGGGCCACTACAAGTGCTCCAATTATATAGCTGATGATTGCTAAATAAAATATAGAAAGTAATTCCAATGCCTCATTTAAAAAAATTCCAAACAGGATCAAGAATGATTTAAATCGAGAAATGACATTTCTAAGGGTGAAGAGCGAAATGACTGGCCGACAGAACTTAAGAGTTTTTCTTAGACAATCATCAGGTCCTGATAAGACTGACTCCCTGAGTTTCTTTCTCAGGGCCAGAGGCTAATCAGATGACAGCAGGCTGCCTCAGTCAAAACCTCTGACAGTCTCCCTCTTCCGTCCCCACCCTCCTTAACCCCCCCTGTCTCGCCCACACCCCCATTTCCCTCTCTCGTACAGAGAGAGAGTGTGAAAGAAGCAACTTTCTTCACGGCTCTTTGTGGCAAGGACAATCAGTGAACTGGCACTAGACACCGAGAATCAGAGTGACCCCTCCATCCAAGGAGTTTAAGACCTGTCTAATCCGTCTATTAAAAGGTCCTCTAGCTCCAGTGCGCCACTTTCACTTTCAAACAGGCTACATTTGAGGGGGGAAGAACACCATTTCTAAAGGAATGTTATCAGTGGAATGTCAACATTAAGGTTGTTTGTCTCCTGGTCACTATCTGAGGAGTAACCTCACCTCACTGATGTACAGATTATAGTAGGAATAAGTACGGTCGGAAAATAGTCTGACACTTGCTGACGGTAACCATCGGGTGTCTGAAGACCATGGACACAATTTGATGCATGCAAATGATTTGTTTGTTGTGCAGGGGAGGCAGTTCTTTATATTGCAGGGATTGGCATTAATCCCTTCATTTGATTCAAATCCACTTGATTTGGACAGTGACTGTAGTCATTCAATCAGTGACTGCATTCATAGCCTGATGTTTCTTGAAACAGTATGACCCAGAAGACCTATAACAACAAACCTGCATAATCTGGACATATATGGATTGCACATAAAACCATTCAATAAATCAATATCCTTATTGTATGGGTGCTTCAGAGGTCAATGCTTTGAACGATATGCAAATATAAAATAAATATTATTGATGTTATTCAATACACAAATACAAGATGTATTTGTAGATGCAAAACAGTAAGTGGTTGTATGTTGGGCTGAACTCTGCTGGCAATACTCGGCCCTCATTTCAGGGTGGTTGTGGTTGGTGGGTTGATGCTTGGCAATGTGGGTGGATTGATTTCCTGCCTGTTGGGCCCTGTCCAGGGCCTCCCCCGGATAGGGCCACAGTGTCACTGGGCCCCCGTCTCAGCCCCAAGGTCTTACGCTGCTATATTTTTGTGCCGGGGGAGTAGGGTCAGTTCTCCTTTTCTACTATAAATCCTTGGAGATCTAAGGAATGCATTTTCTAAATTTTCCCTGTCTCCTGCCCTGTTTTAAACTTAGGAGGACATGAGGTCTTGGCCCACACCTGCGGAGTAGCAGGCTTAAAAGACTCGTTGCTGTCCCTGTCCAAAGTCCTCCTGGTTGTGTTGCCTGATGTAAAAAGGGCTTTATAAATAAATTTGATTGATTGATTGATTGTTTGCCTGCTTAAGTACACAGATATTAAAACTTGACAAATTAGCCTTCACAAGGCATAGGGCAAAATTTACTTAGGGGTTACATTTAGGTCAAGGAATTAGGGGTTTGTTTAGGGTTAGGTGTAGATTAGAATATTAACTAATGTTAAGATTAGGCGATATGTAACAGTAATATGTTAATCCTACCTCATTTTACAACATAGTAATGTTATTCCTCCTGTTATTCCTCCGTTACAAGATAATGATATACATTATTCCTCCTGTTATTCCTCCGTTACAAGATAATGATACACATTATTCCTCTTTGAGATGACAGTGGCTTTGTGACACTGTCTCTCTCTCTTTGCCTCTCAGCTTCCTACATGATGTTTGGAATTCAACACTGATAACCACTTTACAACTACGACACATTACATTTTCGATCCATAGATGGTAGAGTGAGCAGGATTCCAGTACTAGGATGAGTGAGCTGGTATTTGTCTTGGTTTGTATGGAAGGTAAGCCCATATCTATAGTCAATATTTTGACTGAGCTCCATACATCTCCACAAATTTACTGGATGCAGTACCGGTGAGATGAAACTGCTAGCTATGCAACAGCATATTTCCTAACATTTAATACAAGTTGACTATGCAGAGCTACTAATCCTGTTTAACCTCGTTCCACCACCCTTACAGATTAGGAGAACATGAGGATATGCTGAAAAAGTAATTGCCGTAAGACTCAGTAAATGCACAAGTACTAAGCAGACATAACAGGTGTTAAGTGGGGAAATAGTTGAAGGGCATGTTTTATTACAGGCGTGTGTGAATGTTTATCTTGGCATGTGCATGCATTTGCGTGTTTGTGTGTGTGTGGCCATGTATGTGTGTATAACCCAAGACAAGTAATGGGTCAATATCCTGTGAGAATCAGAGTGCAAATTAAATTATTGGAACTCCATGAGTGACACACAACTTCTAGCCAATCAGTGGCCAAATAGAACACTTTTGGTTCTGCATGCACTTCGGCAATATCTGCAATCAGCTAGCCAACAGGTGAAAGAGAATAAATATGATTATCAGCAGGAAAATATACCGTATTTCTACAGGTATATTTGTGTTAATGACTAACATAGCCAGTTAAGACAGGAAATCCGCGTGGTCATTGGCCCACCAATGAATCAGCTGACGTCGGGATCATACAGACTATTACATCGTCAGGTTACTCAGTCCCAAGTGTCCTGGATTTACTAGCATACGGGTGCAAACTCACCCTCCAACCCTGCCTCCAACCATGCCTCCAACCCTGCCTCCACCCGTGCCTCCACCCGTGCCTCCACCCGTGCCTCCACCCGTGCCTCCACCCGTGCCTCCACCCGTGCCTCCACCCGGGCCTCCACCCGGGCCTCCACCTGTTTGGTTCTGTGGTCCTTTCATAGGGGGCTCTGTCTTGCTAATGTTGTTGGACTTGTATGAGTATTGCTGTTCATTGTTCTCCAGTGAATTATTGTTTGTCGGCATGGTATAAGCGGGATAAATGCGAATGAAAAAATACAAATCTTTATATCAAAAAAAGAATAATCGTCTTTTTCGTCTATAATATTCGCCATTGGCATTTTGTTAGGAAGGCGGTTTCCATGTTCGCTACGTATGCCGGACATTGTGGTATTTTATGAACAGACAATAACGATCAAGGCGATTGTACTGCAAAATACAAAATTTGGTCATTCTAGGCTTTGTTGAGGAGATGTATTTTTATCACACAAATTTATCATTGCTAACATTAGTAATTAATATATTTTGTAGATGAGTTATGCTTTTAAAAGACATTTCTGTTACCTTTGCTACACTGTGACTTTGTTTATTCTTAGTATAAATTTAGCCTTGTTTCTATTAAGTCAGGTTTGATAGTGTTATGAAGATTCTCTGTTCCAACCAAATCTTTACCCCAGGTAAAGATTTGAACCATTTTGCCCCCATGTGTGCATTTTTCTCTCACTTTATATATTATATATATTGTATTTTTCTCTCACTTTATATATATATACACACTCACTTTATATATTAAATTCATTTGTTACATGAATTCATCGACTATTTGGAATCAATCTAAAAATGGGTCAAAATCCAGTCCCTCAACATTGTAATTGTATTTGCTGCGTGCGTTGTACCTTGTTAGTGATCGATCACATTACCACTTTCTAATCTTATTTCAAATACAAGCCGGTATTATATGTACTCTTAACAATTACGCCCCAGTCTTATTTTATCCACTCCGCTCCAGCAGCGAAGCTAAATGAGTCCAACATTATTAAATGTATTTTATTCTTGTGTTGTACATTAGCAGTCTGTACATCACAAGGGTTACATGTGTGTGTAACATGGGCAGTGGAAGGCACCCTCCCGCTGCACTTGGAGAATGTTAATGACTGGGGAGAGGGACATTGGTATTCACACCCCATGGTGTCTTTCTTAATGAAGTCTTCCGCAGTGACCAGTCAATGGCAACATAACAAATAGCAAACAACATCAAAATTGAAAGCCGGGGGCCAAATCTGAACCCTGTCCTAATGTCTTAAGGTTTACTGCAGCGGGAATAGAGTGGAAAAGGCATCAGACTGTTTGCTCCGAGTCATTGTGCTCAAGCTATGCACGTTGCGTTTTGAATGACACGCCGTGTTTATTAGCGAGATTCCGGTAACTCATCTTCGCTGACAGTGCCATAAAGCTGGCTGTGTGTGCCAATGAACAGGGCATGAAGAGGAGTGTGAATGCATGTCTGAGCAGCAGGATAAATGGTGATTTATCAGGGAGATTTTCTGTAAATGTCCTTGGCCCACAGAGGCCAGGACAGCACAGGCTGGAGATAAGCTGGATGGCATTGCCCCGCCAGGAAGATGGAGAGACGAAGAGGGAGGGAGAGAGAGAGAGAGAAAGAGAGAGAGAGCATAGAGGGAATGATGGAGGAGAGGGGGATAGGGGACGTGGAGGGAGAGATGTCTGAGGAGAGATGATAGAGGGAGGGAAGAGGGAGAGCGGGGACGTGGGGAAAAGAGGGAGAGAGAAAGAGAGGGAAAGGTCAGGGTCTGTGGCTGGTATGGTAGACATAACATTACATGTTCTGTTTTGACATCCAACACCATTGTCTACTCTGTGCAAGGCTGCATTTAGCCTTGGAGTGCAATGAACTCCAACATACTCGCTTGAGTCACTATTATGCCAAGAATAAAAAATTGTCCACGCAAATCTAAAATCCTAATAATAGCAACTAGACATATTAGGCACACTAGCTAATTAACATTGTAAACAACTCGTTAGATAATGTGATGCTTTAGGCTCCAACCACTTGGTGCATTTGTACTTGCTTGACTGCGTTAACTTCAGTCTAGCAGAAAGTAGTTCCTGTTGCATTAATAACACTGTCTCTGCCGGTTGATGCACTGGATCTGAAGACCGGGGGGTGGGGGGGGCGGGTGGGGAGTGGGGGTGGGCGACTAACAGGTAACTTTCAAGGCCGTCTGCAGAAAAACTCACTCTCCCCCTTCTCCTCCTCCCACTCCACTTCCTGCTCTCCTCCTTCACTTCATATCTACCAGACAGGCCTGGTCCCCGATGCTCATCAGATCCGATGGGAACACATTTTGAGGTCTCCTTCTGTATGCATGGTAGTCATTACGGTACGTATCTTTCATAGTTTCAGGAACACAGGATGCCAACTTCAATCAGTCTCCCACCAAACCGCCCTCCACCCGGCCCCGGCATGCCCGATGGCCACAGCCAGAGGAAAAGTGCTAATGCGGGGCTCTCCTGCTTTGGGAAGTGCTGACGCCACCGAGGTGTGGAGGGAAGGCTGATGCTTTGCCGGGTGACGCAGATGAAGTGTGTGACAAGGAGGTTTCTAGGCCAGCGTGCCAGGTGCCAACATGCCACATTCCCGACCCAGCATCTGTCACTGCCAATATCATTCTTTTATAGGTCCTCCGCTGTACCACAGTGGCTGAGAATCCCAAGTTACTGGGGCACTTTTCAAGGAACAGAGTAATTGTTCACTACAGATTCAGGTGACACTGATTTTTGTGCAGATGTCCAGGATGTCAATATATATCTACAAAACCAGCTACTAGAGGCTGTGTTACAGTGAACTGTGAGAGCTGTGACAGTCAAGTAGGATGGAAGCTGGTGAGGGTGTAAGTAGGACGAAAGCTGGTGA
>JACXGI010016237.1:0-16179 GCA_016801175.1 Esox masquinongy | reverse complement strand
TGCCTAGGTGGTTTGACATTGTGTTCTGTCTCTTCCTCTGCCTAGGTGGTTTGACATTGGCTGTCTAATCCTGGAGGACCCTGGGGCAGGCATTCACATTGAGACCTTCACTCAGGCCACGCCCCTGGCCTTGGAGTACGTCCAGCAGGTAGGAGGCCGGAGCTACCGCGGTCTCATTTTAATTGGACGCTGACGGTTCACCCCATGGCTCTAAGGCAGATGTACGGCATATTGCTTAGTATGGTTGCATATGCTAGCTTGTCGTTAACGCTCAGCGTTAACACCTGACATGCGCTCGTTTTGGTCTGCCAATGGGAGAGAAGTGGGACATTGAGATTTAGTACTGCCCTTGGATTGAAGGCCATCACTGTTCTGACAGACTGCGGACCGTCATCCCATAAGTGCCCCTTTTTTTCAAACTGGACCTGTCAAAGCTGTCACTTGGTGTTGCATTTAAATAGCACTTCCAGCTGCAATGTGCCTTCACTTTGGTAGACTTAAAATCAGTGAAAATCTCTTTAAGGCCTTGTCTATGGTGAAACTGTAAAAGCGTGAAAGGGTTCAAAGAACAATTGCTTTCCAAATAATAATTTAAGTAGATAATCTGTTGCATGTCATCTGGTATAGTTGGTTTGACCTCTTATGACAAACCTCATGCAAACCATGAGCCAATCATCTGATTGATGCCTGCTTGGTATAAATCAGACTTTAAGAAAATGAGCTTGCCTGTGTAAGAGAGAGGATTACGCTAAACTGAATCCAGAACACCGAATAGCTGATGACACGGATCTAAGCCCTGCAGTCCTCTAACCCAAACATTCCTCCTTTGACCCCACTGCCACTAAAGGCTCAGGCTCTGACTCCGCCCGACTACAGCCTCCGCTGGTCTGGCCTGCTGGTGACGGTGGGAGAGGTGCTGGAGCGCAACGTCCCGAACGTGTCCCGCACAGACTGGCACCAGGCCCTCACCGGCATGTCCCGGCGCCAGATGATTCAGGGCGCCGCCAAGGCCCTGGCTGGCATGTACAAACGGCGGCTGCCGCCCAGAACTCTGTGAGACGGCACCGGACACGCCACTCCTCCAGACCGGCAACCAGGGGGGAGGGAAGTGGATGAGCGGCAGGTATTTTGCCCAATGGAATTCCACCTCTGCTTTTAACTGTCCGTCCTGATTGGGCAAAAAGCCAAAATGCACATTTCTGTTTGTTTTTTTTAAATATTTTTGTGTAGCAAGGTTTTTTTAAGGTTGTTGAAATATTCTGGTGTTCCAACTTGTAGGAAAGAAAGATCTATATGGCTTGTTGCCTCGAAGACAGGGAAGCTATAATTTATTTCAAAATCAAATTAGTTTTCCCTAGCGAAGGCCCAAAAAGAAAATGTCATCTTAAAGAGATGTGGATAAACGCACTAGATAGCCCATTAAATAGTGTTTGTTTCTTATAAGCGGGATATTTTAAACATGTTATAGATTGTCCCCTTTTCATTGAAACCATGTGTTGTTCTGCCAGTACTTCAATTCAGGTCATGTAAATATGCAGAATGCAGTGTCGTACTACTATTGAATGAAGACGTTTTCCTGAAGGAGAAGATAGTGCTTTGTATCTTCAGAGTGAACAGCAACTGCCAACGTAACATACAGTTTCTCTCTCCCAATCACTGGGAACAACCTCACTTTATATGGACTAGCTGCAGGGTGAACTTTGTTTGAGATCTTTGCATGTAACCCGTAGTTAAATACAAATCTCTCATTGATGTCAATGTGGGATTTACACAAAAAAAAATGTATCCGGTTTGCACACAGCCCGCTCAGCGGATGCCTCGGAGCTGTGTGGATTGCAACGTGCGCACAGATATAGCAGCGCCTTGGAAAGCATCGATTTGTAATGTTTTGTACGTTGTATTTATACACGTGTTAATATGACATATATATATATATATATATATTAAGTTAGTATAACGTACTTTAGTATAACATTTGTCTCTCACACTTAAATGCAACTGTCAAATGCGGGCTGTTGAAGTTACATTCTTCTTGATCTATACATTTGAATGTTTAATTCAAAGCTCTGTTTCCGCTTTTGGAATTAGATGGGCTTGATTTAGTGTGAATGCACTGTTTGCGGCACAAACTTACTCATGAGTGACGGCAGACGTGTGCAACAAGGACACACAAAACTGTGCATGACCTCTGGGTTTTATTTTCAAGGCAGTCAACAGCTTTTTGTGGCTGCTTGAGGCTGTCGTTCACTCTGCCCAGAACATAGAAGTCCCATGGTGGTACGATGTAACGCATCGAGAGGTCAGTAAACACCGCTCTTCTTGGAGAGTAGTTGTTCAGCTACGCCAGAGAAATCTTTGCTTTAACTCCATGCTTTAAATGGGATTTAACTTGTTTTGTGTTCCGACAGACTGTTTTTTTTTTTTTTTTAAATCTCTTTTGGTGTGTTGGATTTTTCTGTACTCCTAAATGTGCCTTTCTTCATGTGAGTAAAATCAATTTTTTTTCATATTGGTTTCTGTCTTTTTGTTATTTTCTTGTTCCGATGACAACTGTCACGTAGTCTTGCTCAGTATGTAAGAAACACACACACACTAAATGAAATGCATATGTTCAGCAATAGCAGCATCAGCTGGAGACCATCTATAGCATATGATGATTCAGGTAAAGAGAAGGTTAAAGACACCTCCGGGAAGGCGTGGAATGTTCACACATCCCAAACTTTTCTCTACAGTCATTTAATAACCTATATTGAGCTGATTAATCTAGTGTCTCATTTTTTCCAACCAAGAAATTGAATGTTGGATCAATTTTCTCAATAAAGAAATGAAAAGGTACAATTGTTTGGTATCATTTGTGTATTTAGGTTCACAAACCACTATAAGGACTAGAATGAAGAACTGGTGACATTTCAGTCTAATTCAAGCAGAATTACAGGAAAGTCCCAAAGGATTGCAGACTTGCATCACATGCTGGGCGATATGGGTCTCACTATCCACACCATGTCTCAATCACAATTTCCAAGAACCTGCCCGAATGATGCATTTTGTTATAGAGACCCATTTGCTGTTGCCTTATTCTACAATGGACCTTGTTAGGTTTAGGTTAGTCTGGTTTTCAATCACACAAATGCATCCTACAAGTTTGCTGGGACTGGGGACAATTTTATCACGTACATATGAAACTCAGACATGTCCATTTAGGTTCTCTACCACCTTAAAGTAATTTGCCCTTTTTTATGAACAAAAAAGCTCTTTAAAATTAGACTGTTACCTAGCTTTTTTAAATGTTTACTAAATGGGGAATACTGTTTGATTCAAGGAAATACAAATTACATATTTTTTAAATTATATATGTATGCATTCTTCCGGGCAGAATCTTTCCAGCTACTTCGGCCTCCTTCTGTCTGTGCTTATTGACTGACCTCGTTCAATTAACACACCAGTTTCCAGTGGGACTTAAAGAGAATGTGGATTTTGTGGTTCATTAACCACAACGAAGCTGGCAGAAGCGCGTGCTTGAGGTCATGTCCTGCCAGAAGATCCACTTGTGACCAGGTTCTTGGCAAGAACGTCCTTGCTCTGGGTCAAGTTTGTGATGCGACTGAACAAGAAAAACATACTGCGGTTTTGTAAAAGCCAACTCCAACAGAATGGCGTGACAACAATCAACCCCGCCCCCATCTGCCACTCCAAACAGGCCAGCCCAATGGCTAAAATTATTTTATTCCAGATTTGTAGTCAGTGTGATAAACTTTCTGAAGTGTGCTATAACCTGTTCTTGGGACACACTGACAGCCTTTTTCTCTCTAGCTTTAGCTATAAGTGTGTGAGCACCTCTGACAAGGACCTGAACTACATTCATGAATATGTGTGCATCTGTTAATGGCTCCTATTAAGTTGTTATTGCGAGTATCATGGTTCCAGATGGAGAAAGACAACCTTTCAGTCGTCACAACAGAGTAGCAGCATATGGAGGCCCTATAACTAATGATACTCTTGTGACCAAATGCACTTTGAGAGCAAGCTGAGCCGCGTGCCGCATCGAAGCAGATGGACCGATTCACTTTTCTACCCAACAAGGGGATATGATTGAAGGGGAATCGTCCCCCTTGAGTTTTGATCAGAATGTCTCAAACAACTAATGGGCTGTGGTCAGTGTAAACTGGAATCCTTGCGCGTCGGAAGGCGCACACTCTCTGGCCTTCGACATTGATTGAGCTCAGATTTGCCCAAGCCACCGCAAGGAGTGAACCAGTTTAGATTACTAACCTGCTGGACAATTTCATCGTCCTCTGACGGACCTCGAGGCAAATCCATAAAAATTTATTTGGACCCTGATCTCACAATGACACGGCTAATTGTGAGGCGGTGACTTTACCGCTGTGCTGTTCAGGTGCCCCTCTAATGCTTTTTGATAAGGAAAATGATTTATTTTTTATCAATATTTTTTATTGTGTGTGTGTTTGTGTGTGTAAGATATGTGGCAGATGTACATATTCAGAGCACAAAGAGAATAGCTGACTTGATGTGAATTCTTATCTCCCCTGCTGTCTGAGGGTCTTTGAACTCAGGAACATCTGCTCCTGAGGACACACAAGGTCACACACACACACACACACAACCCCCTTGGCAGATAAGATCCATCCAAAAGCTATGAGATACATGCTCTACGTACTGACAAACCACTCCTTACAATAGAGACGCCACTAGTTTTATGGCACATGAAACCTGGTGAGCATGCAAAATGTGAAGAAAATAACTCCCTGTTCAGCGTTTGAGAAATCACTCTTCTTTCATTGCTCTTCGTTTGGTTTTCCTGAGTTGTTTGTGGTACTGGGTGATGGGTCACAAAGTAATTTTCAGGGAAGACAGAAATGGGACTATTTATATCAGGTTTATCACCGTTACCTGTAATATCCAGTGATATCTACCTTTTTCTTTTTAACCTTAGTTCCACGACAAAGTGCTTAGAATGTAATGAATAGTCTTGGTTTGTTACTTTGGTTTGTGTCTGTGTTCAGCCCACTAGTGCAGTCTATAGGGAATGTATGCCTGTCAATTTCTGGGCTTTCGGGAAGACATGATAATGTCCACTGCCAAAATGGAATTTAAATAGCCAAAGCATTACGGAGCGGAGCGTAAACTCAATCCACAGATAGCTTTGAATGTTGCCGACGGGGCTAGGAAATGTGTCTTTTGTACAACTCAGTTAGAACCTTGTCAATGAGGGTGGTTGCGAAGCAGTGCGCTTGTTCGCGGTGTGTGTAGCGCAGGACGGACGAAATACTGTAGCAGCAAATTGACGTCGCTTACAACCGTTAACCGTTTCGAAGTAGCGCAGTGATGTAAAGACCCTTAATTGAAGCGCAGTCCAAGTATGTTTCCCAGCCAGTCGTGACCAAGAGCTCCAAATGAGCAGGAAGGTAGTTCCATCACGCTCTGGCGACTGTCTGTGACAATTCAGGCACCTGCATGTTGACTGAGGTCACAGTCGAATGATCGTCTCCACTTACGCTTTGGATCCGCTACCTTCCTTGTGAAGTCAGCTGTGTGATAACAAGCTGCACCCCCGGTCCATTTTGACTTGCTGCAATATGACAAGGTCATAACTACCAAAAAGGAGTGGTATTTTTGGACCCTCAGTGCGTTTTGACTTGCTGCAATATGACAAGGTCATAACTACCAAAAAGGGAGTAGCATTTTTTTTATTAGTAACTTTGAACTGCCTGCAGTGTTGTTTTTGCCATGGATTACTTTGCGTTCAGTGTCTGTAATGTATTTTTTTCTGTCTGGAAAGTGTGACAGTGTGACATGCAATAACCCCAAGCTGTGTGTGTGTGTGTGTGTGTGTGTGTGTGTGCGTGCGTGCGTGCGTGCGTGTGTGTGCGTGTGCGTGCGCTTTCCCTTGGCACAGATGACTGTGTGGGGTTTTACAAAACTCTTGAAAACTAATTTTGTAAAAAGCTGAAGGATGGGCCTGGAGTATGGACAGAGCTATGGATAAAAGACCCAATCATGCATGTTATCAAACTTATAGTTTGAACCATGTTTTGAGTTGTAGTGTTTCCATGTGCTTTGTTTTTACAAACATTGAAGTAAAACAAGCTGATGTGTTGGGTTCTGCTTGGGTATAGCAGTTAAACTTAGAAGTTAGATTTTTCAAAAATTAATGGATAAACAGAATTTATGTATTGGTCATTAACTGCAACTCCAGATTTAAGGAGCAAAGACACAGAAAGCTTATTTTAACTTGTATAATCTGGTAAGTCAAATACATTCTGGCATCTTCCCTCTCCTAACTGGGTGAGTGTTGTTGCTTAGCAGTATTGATCCAGAATGCAGAGGTGCACCATGGCCACTCACCATATCCCTGGAATTAGTTCCAGAATTGCACACGTTATGCATATCAACTACTGATAAGTCCTAGATAACTACACATCAACTACTGATAAGACCTTGCTGAGGTCAAACCCATGTCTACCCCATGTCGTTACCTCGGTGTGCAGTGCCTCGGTGCTCCAACTGAGTGCAAAGGTTTGGTTTAAGAATTAATCTCTTATACGCAATATACACAGTGAGTTTAGTGCGTGCCAAGGCTCCAGATGAACAAAACAACCAGGGCTGAGAGGTGCGGAGAGAGATTCCCTTGGAGTCTAAACCATGTTTGGTTTGCTACACCCTTCAATTGCGGAACAGAATTAGAAGGATGCAACTTAATTAACTACACGAAAGAACAAAACTAAGACTGCCAGTGAGCTGTACTGCACACTGTATAGCAAATACATTGTTTTAAACAATCAAGCCACTCCAGCCTATTAAATATTTACAACCCGAAACATCCTCAAAGCCATCAGTTGCATGTCGGTCCCACTTGGACTAAAGAGTCGCTTGGCGGTGGGGGTTTGTCCACAATGCAACTCATTTGATTGAATGAGCAGGGACTGGCATGTCTCAGGTCTCAGAGAGGTGTACACTGCATCTCTTCAATAATTGATCAAATTGAAAAATAAATAAATAAGTGAGAGGCCTGAAGGAGGAAGAAATCGTGACCCTCTTTGCAGTTTCCTCAGAACAGAGAATGTTCCCCAGCCTCGCAACCTGTCCTTCAACGACGAGATGTCAGCCGAGAGTCCTCGTCGGCAAAGAATGGGGAATGACAGGGCAGCCCTGTAGACTTCGCTGGAGGGCAACTCTCCAGGGAACCTTCCAACCAGGTTTGATATAGTTTCATAGTTTCTTTGCTTCATTAATACTTTTTTTTAAAGCAATTTTATCAAACTGATTTTGAAGGAAGTTGGTGTAGTTTTTTTTATTATAAAAAGTTTCAGATATTATCAAGTTAAGTTTGATGAAAAATGTTTTACATATATATTGATGTAAGGAAATGTTGAGATAATCCAGAGAAAAATGTTGACGCGTTTTGAGTAAAGTGGGTACATTTTGGGGTGAGATGCCCCTGTGGTTGATCTTTTCTTTCTAGCTATAATTCAGACACTGGATGGACCAGTTTCCCAAGCCAAATAAAGAAGTATACTTTACACTAAATGTTATATTTGAAGTGTTCTAAATTGCTATTGCAATCATGTATTGTTTGACACTTTTAATAAAGGAATGCAGTTTGCAGACATAGACAGGTATTACATTTTTAAAAAGCAGAACCTAAAATGATCTGTCCAAACTTCACAAACATCCAGTCTAGCTAAAAGCAAAAGTCAATCATTGTTTTTGTCTGTCTACCAGGAGGTCCTCTAGATATTGTGTTAGCCCCAACAGGGTTTCAGTAATGTAATAAATAGCCTACAGTATTACTAACTAATTAAAACCATTTTCTCTTGTGTCTTAACACTGCCGGAATTTATAATCATGACTTTCAAATGATAATTTTGTTTAACAGTACATAATGAAGTGAAAGCAAAAAGCAAAGTAAAAAATGATTGAATGTGCCAGGGAGGGAAAAAAGAGGGACACTTCTGTGAAACCCTATGGCATAATATTCCGTTGGGAAGAATAGCGGGGCATATTACCCCGCTAGCTGAACAAAATTGCACTTTTCTAAAAAAATAAAATAAAAAAGTATTAATATTATTGTTAAATAATAAAAACATCTATCAAATGTAGCCATTTATTTTTCTTTATAGTTTGTTAGCCCTAAGCATGGCCATCTCTACGTACACAATTCTTTCCAAACTTTTTGTGTCCGGAATTCGACATTGGGTGGGTGTCCCCATGTTACCCTACTCTTATGTTCCATTTATTGTTGCTCTATGTTGAAACAATCACAGCATCACATCTTTTGCAATTTCATTGGAAAATTGGGTTGGGTTCATACTGGCGCCACCAGTCATCAAAATATAATGCAACTGACCATACTCTCCCTCAGCTGAGAAATGTTTGTCAGTGTTTTCAGACAGGGTTAGACACATTTTCCAGAGCTGTTTCATATGCCAGTTTGCAACATTACAGACAAATGGAGGAAAAACAGGAGGAAAAACTGAATTCTCTTTTGCCAGAACTTCGTCTTATGTTAAGCAACAAAGAGCCCAATGTTTTCTGAACTCTTGAGGTTATAGGCTTACTGGTAAAATGCACTAGAGGGGGTACTTCGAGGGTTACACAGTGCTTCTCAAAATCCACTAGGTGATACAGTTACGTAAAACAGGTTGGAAACCACTGTTGTATAGGGTTCTCTTCAGATTTAAGGTAACTTGACTTGAGTCACTGTTAAGTTTATTTACCTTAAGTTTGAATGCAGAAGCAATGTGTAGCTGTGAGAGAGTGAAGTCTTGTTGTGAGAGTGAAGTCTTGGTGTTTAGAGTGAAGTCTTGTTGTGAGAGTGAAGTCTTGGTGTTTAGAGTGAAGTCTTGTTGTGAGAGTGAAGTCTTGGTGTTTAGAGTGAAGTCTTGTTGTGAGAGTGAAGTCTTGGTGGTGCTTATGGCAATGTCTCACTCTGGAATGGATTTCACACCCTGATGGGTGTGTCTAACTGCCTGAGGTGTATTCCGAATATCTCTTTTCGATCAATCACACTTTCAAAAACCGCTCACAGGACATCTCAACCACCCCATTTATGAGATTATGGTTATGTGTGTTTGTGAAACATGACGTATGATTCACAAGGAATTTAAGCCTGCAACATTGTAATTATACCTTTAATCTACTTTGTCCAAACGGATATAAGCGTTTGACCTATACAAAAGCTTCACAAATTAGGACTAAGCTGCTGGAATTGTATAGGCAGCTAGTCCAGGATATTCACAGCTAGACTCCTCACCAATGTAGGTGCTCAATGTACAGTTCCCCCTATCTAACCCTGCATTGCTCCGCGGGAACAAGACAGGCACTATTATGACCAGCCCTGGGGTATTTAAAGGCCCCTACAGTGCCCTGTGTTTTGACACAAGCCTTCTCAACATACGATCACTCTGTTGGCTACTGTGCCCGTGTGAAATCAATGACTGTGTGCATGGCTAGTCACCACCTGCTTCCACAAAATGCAAGACCCACCACCTGCCTGGAGACCGGTACTCTAACTGACAGAAATACACCGGGGAGGAACCAGACCAGAGCGGGCTGTGATGTCTGACACAGTACCTGCTGCTTGGCCCAATGCCTCACGACAGAATGTCACCCAGGGCTTCACGTGAAGCACTAGTTAATGTCTCTTGAACTGTTTTATCAGAAGTTGTTGCAGATGTAGTTGAAATCTTGTGTCTCTGCATCTTGACAATGGATTTGGTTAAAGCAATTCATTGTTAGCTGCTTTGGATTTTGTTGGGCAGTTAAAGGACATTTTGGAGGTTTACAAACTACAACCTTTTAGCTAGATGTAAGTAAATCACATCACACATCCTGTTGGGTCCAGCACGCACTCTCGTTGTAAACTGTTAGTTTTCCTCATGACAACTGACCAGTAACCCAAGAAAAGAAGCAGCTTTGGTGCTCAGTGCAAATTGCCTTAAGGTAAAGTATGTTGTAAAATATACTATCAGATATTGCTCTCTGAATATCAATATAGGACAGAAGAATAGAGCAATTAGCAAATAGCTGACTGTGCTCTAGAACTTGTAAATTTACTTGCTTGCTTGCTAGTGATGTTAGCTAGCAAGCTAGCGTTAGCTAGCAAATTAATGTCACGGGCATGCTCAGACAGCCTGGGAAAGTGGCATCTTGTGGTTAGTAATATGGAAGACTTCATTAGCTATAAATCAGTTTAGCTACTTTTGTTCCCAAGGACAAAATTAATTTTATAACAGCTAAATGTCAGTGTTTTTATATGAGTTATTCTTTATTGTTGTCAGCAAAATATCTTGCGCCATCCTCGTGAGGTCAAGAATAATGTATTTTGTTTTACTGAGTTTTCTGTATCTGTGGTATTGTCAGTTTTGTGAATCTTTTCAAATAAAAAGTTTTGAAATATGAATTATGAAGAATACTTAATAAAATTGAAAGGGGATTGATTGTAGTGCAAGGAGGTACATGAAGGAAAACCTGTTGTTTTATAAGTTGTTTAAGGAGGTGAAAGCACTTCTTTTCTTATAGGCTACATAAAGTTGTATCTTACTCTACTGTGATTATATCTTACTCTACTGTGATGGCACTGTTCATTGTCTTTTGCACTTCTTCTAATGATTGCTTGTAAAGTTCGAGATCTAGGAAATTAGCTTACATATTGTAAATCACTCCTGAAAAAGGCATCTGCTAAATGCCTAAAATATTGTTACAGATAATTTTGTATGTATTTTTGTATTTTCAAATTAGAAATTACTTGTATTTTAAATAAATACATTTTCTTACAACAGTATTTTCTATTTTATTTTGTTACATTTGATGAGCAAGTATTTGTAATTTGATAAGATATTTTTGATGTATTTGTGTCCATCTCTGACTACATATTACAAAAGTTTTCACCATTTTTAATATGACACTAAAATAAACTGTTGTGCACACATTTGCCCTAAGAAGTCACATAACTTTGTTAAAAGAAGTCCACCTGTCAGAAGTCTATGAAGAAATCCACCCTGTTTCTGGAAAGCCCTGGAGTATGACAGAGAATATATGCAACCAACCACACCATGGAAACCAAGGAAGTTGACTTATATAAAAAAAAACCATTTTGAACATCCACCATAGCATGTTGATATCCATTCCAAAGCATGTAAAGAATGACATAAACGACCCTGCCCATAACAGGGTGTCCACAGAAAATAAGAGACGGAGGTTTGGTCGGACAAGCCATCAAAAAGCTTTTTGTTTACTCAGAAGAATCAATAAAGTTCTGTAGCCATTGTTGAAAATCAAAAAGAACTGGGAAACTCGTCAGGCCTGTAGGGAAGATTGACAGAAGCAAGGATCCCTTTTCAGCAAAACAAAGATCCCCATTACACAGCTACGGGTACACAGGAGTGGCTAAAAAAAAAACAAAGTGAGTGGCAAAGCCCAGACCTCAATCTAATTAGGAAATCTGTGGTAAGACCAGAAAGTTGCTGTCCCGGAGGTGAAGAGAAAGTCTGTCTAGTGACCAGTACTTCCTCAGAACAGAGGGCCCACCCAGGGCTCCAGGCAGATGCTAGTGCTAAGCGCAAATCTACAGTTGAATCAGCTTCGGACCAAAGACATTATGAGGTAGATAGGCCCACTGAACCTTTATCACCTTATGTGTTACAGCTGGACTAGTGCATTTATTCTGTTCAGTGGAGAGAGAGATGTACAACAACAGTGGTATGGAAGGGTAAATTATTTCCACTAGGGCTTTCTTGGAGTGTAATTTCAAATAAAAGCACCTGTTTTAACTTTAAACCCACCTCTTTATGATCATTTTTCACAGTGAGGACAACATGGAAAGCTTGGAGGATGACTTATTTTGCCCTTAAAGTCGAGAATAAATCTACAGTATTTCAACTAAAAACACATTATCACAGTACTATTTGAACCCTGCGTGTGATTAATAAGCTAAATTTCCTTTTAATTGATGGATACTAATCCAGAAAGTAGGGGAACATGACAGAATGTTAAGTGAGGAGACTATTCTGACCTGCATAGATACTGTAACTAATGTATATGAGATAATTTGCTTTACCCACCCAGTGCAAAAGCACTGTATGCTGAAAACATCATCCTGGCTGGGTTACCCTAATTATATGTAATTATTAGTAAAGTTTTTTTCTTAACTCTTTCAGATAGGGATTTGATGATGCAGTCTGACCAGGTATTGTTAATCATTTGTGTTTGTCACGACCCAAACTAGTTGGATAGTTTTTATCCCAAAAATATGGATTATTTTTATTAAACTAGAAGGGTGGATTCAGGGTAGATTTCGAAGGCTCTACAATCAAGAAACATCAATGTAACTAAGGTAAGGAGGTAACTTGTCATATTGAGGGTCAAATGAATGCATCAACTTATTTATAAGGACTTATGAATATTTATGCAGACTAATTTATTTTTAATGAAGGTGCACACATGTTCAAATCACAAAAAAATGGATTCTGCGGTCTTCATATTGTAGTATCTGGATCAGAATGAACCTTTCCAAGTATTTTCTGAAAACTGTCTCATAAACAGCCAGACCAATCTCCAGTTCCGGAGAGCAAAAGTGGGGATTACAGAATCTGGCTTATTCCGATTCCCCCAAATAGGTTTCTGAAAAAAACGTCCGTTGAGGACTTGTTGTGTGCAGAAATTGTTTTATAGACCAACATTAAATGTAAATTGTGTTTTATTTATAAAATAGTAATACATTTGGATATACCTGTGCGTTGTTTATTCTTTTAGCGATGGTCGCTACATTGTCCCCACCAATCTGGAAGCACGCGTACACATTCTTCTACTCACCTCTATTACCCTCACATTCCCAGACCGAATCGAGTTGCCTTACAGCCACCATGACACTTCTGACGTGGATGCAGCAGGAAGTGAACCCGGGTCCCTGGAATGAACTAATGGGTCCCCTCCCAGATGAACCCACATGGTGGATATAATAATGTTGCTCATACTGACAGGGTAGGTTATCTATCTACCATAACATATATTTAGTCTATAATCAAATACAATAAGACCCAGCACAAATGTATTCCCATAGTTCCCTGATAATATGCATCAATATGTCTGAGTCTTGCCATTGTTGCTAGCTGAAGAGGATCTGTGAAGCCCTATGGCCAGTGGAAATTTGCCATCATTGGATTGTAAAGTGGGTAGGCATGGTCATCGGGGATTTCCTGGTGTCATCGGCCTCTAGCGCCTCTCTCGGGTGGCTCGGGGCACCAGCAAATCTAACTTAGGTTGTCAGGGGTGTACGCGCGCACACACAAGCTACTGCACTCGTTTTGACGGTTGGAAGAGGAACGTGCAAATAGGAGTTGCTCAGTGTGGGAGCCTATGAGGAAGATTTAAAGCACATTTAAACTGTACAAAAGTTGTTGCTATGAGACAAGGCGATAGATACAAAAGGGAATTACAAAATTGGGGGGAGAAAATGGGGTTGATGAAAGGGTAAAAATGTAGATTAATACAAAAGGCATCAAAGGAATAAATACAGAAGGCGTGCCGCTCCAGGTTTAGACGCATGATGGTGTTGTAGAGGGGGACACCCAGTGATTTCCTATTCCAGTTGCGTCCTTACGATGTCGACTGTTTTAACCGTGCCCCGAATCAACTATCCTACAGCACCATCAAAGAGCTGGAGCACACACACGTACACAGCAGAGGAGCGAGGCGCAACGGTGTAGCCTAAGCTGCAAGCCGTTGAAGTCTCTCCCTGCCTTGCTAATTTCATTGAACCGAGGACTGGATTGTTGCGGTGTAAGACAACCCAAATTGAGCTAGTTATTCAGAAGGTTTCTTCCCTTTCGTCCTTGTCAATTGCTTCTTGAATATGTGCTGATATTGAAGGGGAGAGGGGAAGGTAGAATGGGCGAAAGCCTCAGTTTCCCTGTGTAACTCTGGAAATGGATCCGACGTTCTCGCAGGGAGACAAAGGTAAGGGATAATAAGTAAACGCATCTTCCTCAATAGTTATGTTTGTGTGTGCGGTTGGACTGTCGCGTTCATTTTATTTCTCACAGCATTCGTTGTTAGTTGCGTGAATTGAATCGAGGACACTCCAACAGTGACTGAATTGCCCGTGACAGGTTCCTCGGCATCAAATCTGCTTTTTTCACTTGTTGAGTGAACATGAGATCGATCGCTGGCTTGCCGTGAGATTACCGCAGTAGGTGGATCCAAACACGGCAACAACTTGGTTATTTAAAGCCATATAAGGTTAAATCGGAAGACGTCGATATTCGTATTTGGTTACATTGGATGTTGATGCTGTATTCTTAACTTTCACCTGTGACTAAACGGTGAATGTTTAAATGCTGTATTGACTGTTTTGCATTGTAACAACTTTTATACGTGAGAAAGTAGCGTAGCCTACCTCCATTCAAAGAGGACCCCTTTTCCGGCTTCGCCTTTAGAACATCTAATTAATCTAATAATGTTTTAATATACAGTAGCCGGTATGGTGCGGTCACCTACTTCTGAATTAGTCTCCACCATATGGCATCTTTTTCTATCAGCTTTCGTAGACTAATTTATAATTCATTTTTGATGGCTTGCACAGTCCCTTAGTATGAACAGATTGCAGAACATGTCAAGGTACTGAGTTGGCCAGCCGTCACAGCTTCTTGTGATCTGCCTGAGACCTAATGGTATAACGAAAAAATGCCATCTACTATCAAATACCAATACCTATAGAATAATGTTGTCCATACAAGTATACCGCATATCTGTTTGTCATAGTAAATCAACAGAATTTGATCATTCACTTGGTGTTAATTGATATGGTGGTCCACTACCATTATAATTTGACTTGGCTTACAAGTGGTGGCGTGTTAGGATCTGAAACCAGTCAGTCATCATTAGGCAGTAGGCCTATTGTACTGTATTAATAGCTAAATAATCAGATCTTCTTTGGTCCGTCTGAGCAGGGACAATGTTATACAATGATTAAGCTACCCCAGTGGGCATTCATAGCTATGCCGTTGTATGTCATATGCTTTGGTGACAGTAACTGGCGGTGTTTTAGACTGAACATGTTGTCCAAAGACGCTTGGAGATTTTTAGAGATATTTGGTCCGTTTATTTTCTGTGGAGTACTGAGGCAAATCTATGCCCGTGTTTAAAACCTGTCACTGCTCCCATTTTCCCATTTTGGTGCTAGGAGCCTAGAGTGTATGGCAGAATGCACTAAATATCATTTTGGCCATAAAAAATATTTGGTCTTGAAATAGCGACCAGGTATGCTATCTAACTAATTGACTGCTATTAAGGAAAAAGACAGCTGAGCAGAATTTTTCATAAATGTCTGTCTGCCTAAACAAAGACTTTAAGGTAAGATTTTGCTGTAAAAAAATGTTTTAAAACATAGTAACTGCATTTTTTGTGGGATAATAAAGTAAGCCCTTGTTTTTTCTTTTTTACTGTTGATGCTATATAATGCAACCGGCCTGAACACAAAATTGCTTACAGGGTTAACATTGTACAGTATACATTCTGTCTAATAATTGAATCACTATGAAACTGTGTTAATTATGTGTTTCAAAAATTTATTGTATTTGAATTGCATCTTCATACCAAACGGAACCAATAGTGCAAATTCTGCATATCTAGCTAACTAAACCAAGTGCAACACTCAAATAAATTCAAAATGTTTATATAGATTTGTTTGCAGAGATCCACTTAGAGATCCCCTTGCTTGTTAGGTATTTTATGTTGAGACTATTTGACATTTTTTAAATCAATAAATAAAAAATCTGAAAATGCATTAAATAAATTAAAACAGTTAAAATGAAGAAACACAAACAAAGGATTTACTAGATACATATGTTTAAAATATGCAAAGGACACATCGAGGCAGTGGAAATGACACAATGGACAAAGCTACAGTTGGTATTTTGATCCGTTTTTTTATAAACAGCCCAGAGTCAGTGATGCCTTCAGGTGGTCTGAGAGGGTACGCCACAGGCTGGAGGCAGTCAAACCGCAAGATCTAGCACCCATGGAGGGGAGCTCAGTCCTGGAGAAGTGGGCAAGCCGGGCTATGGCTTGACCTGAGGATTATGGAAGGAGATTTCTTCCTGGAGAATTGGGGGGGGGGGGGCATTGCCAAAGGTAGGCTGGAAAGTCTGCAAGATGGTTCTG
>JACXGI010016236.1:0-16202 GCA_016801175.1 Esox masquinongy | reverse complement strand
TATTGAAGTACCGACCTAAAATACCTAGGTATTGAAGTACCGACCTAAAGTACCTAGGTATTGAAGTACCGACCTAAAGTACTTCCCCGAGTTGGTTAATGAGAAGAGATTAAGAGGAGACAAAATCGCAGTGCCGGCAATTATCTTTATTCATACAGATATATCTGGAGACAGTGTGGCATTCAGTCCAACAGAGTCTAACACAATCACAGCACACACAGTTCTTATAGCATGAGCCACCCTACCCTAAATTTTATGGTTCAGGGCGCGGTTCCTACCATATATAAATGAGATATATGTTGTTTAACACATCTTTCATGGCATCTGCCGTCTTCGGGTTTCCCTGTTGTTATTCCAACCAATCGACCTCTAGCTTTAGCGTTTTTTCCCTTATTTGGCATTCTGCCAGTTTATTACCGAATTCCAAAGGGGTCTGTTCTTGCTCCAAGCTATTCTAGTGAGATAAGGATCCTGTCATCCCCTCCTCTAATGCAGTTACAATATCTCTTAGTTCTACTTAGCCTCTAACAGACTTGCATGTTATCTTAATGCTATTGCCCCACACCTGTCATAGGGAACTGACATTTACAAAATTACAAGGGAGGTGCTATATATAGTCGGATATATATAGTAATGCCGGTATTGGGACCGATTGGGACATACTACCTCGTCTCAACATTAGAACATTTTGTCACGCATTAACATCACGCCAAGTTTGAATATTTAGCTAGACACCATTAATCATTGTGTTAAACTGACTAAAGTTTACTTCCACCACAAATAGCATCTATGAACTGTATGGCTTTTATTAGCTGGTAGTAAGCCTACTAGTATATAACTACTATATATAACAACGTTAGTTTTTCTTTCATTCGTGAATGACATTGATAAATTAACTGTCAATATTGGTGACGAAAACTGACTATTTCGTCAAGTGAAAAGATGAGACAATCGTGGAAAACCCTCCTCTTACTGTGCAAGGGGATGTGATCTATATTACCCAAAAAAGCATGCACGGATTCATATTTCAAAAATCCACCAGAAAGAGTTGCAGTACAACCAGAAAGTTTTATTTTAGGCTTACTATAACGTAGCTACTGAAGGTTGTAGCCAGCAAAGTTTTTGTCTAACCTGAACAAATCCTAATGTATAATTTAATTAGTCTGCGTCGAGGCTCAAACACCCGTCGGTTGCATGGCAGTCCACGTCTCTAACCACTATGCAATTTAGCAAGGGTTACTGACTCAGTCACTCACTCAGTCACTCAGTAAGAGTCATTCGCTCTTCTTGGTCGGCTCCGCTTACGTGGTCCGAAAAAAATACATATAACTAATGGCTGCTTCATTAATTCCTGTTATTTCACAGAAAGTCCATATCCACTCTAAAAGATCAATACAAACAAAGTTCAATGGCAATAAATGTACAGGTAGTGAACAATGTTACAGCAATTGTGTGTTATAGCATTATAAAAATTGTAAATATACAAAAATCTATTTTAAGTTCAAATATACCATCATTCAAACAGTAATATTAATAAATGACAAACTACTGTTCGGAAACACACATTACCAGAAATAGCCTAACAAACTGGCATAAACATCTCTGTACGGCTGACGAAATGTTTGAGTGACAATATTTTCATTTAAATTGTCATTTAAGAATGTTGACATCAAAGCTGAATCAGTGTCTGCATACAGGCCATATAATATGACATTAAAGTATAAATATCATGTGCTGAAAAAAGTTCATTAAAATGTTATTTCCTCTGACATTCCAAACTTAGAATACGCTTCAAGATTGCATTGTGCTCAAATTCAATGCTGTTGTAGTAGAAAACAAAGGAAAGCTCTTTTACATAAAACTAAATGTCAACTATGTGGGCCATTCAAGCTCACTTGCTAATATTGTCAGAATACAGATAGATAGCTATCTAGGTAACAAATATAGGTTTTAAAGGTAATTATGAAATAAAAGGTATCGGAGATGGATAAAGGCCAGCGTACGCTGCTATTGTTAACCAGATAGCATGTATTATTTGCTCTGTGTTTTAGGGTGTAATTGGGGAAAATATTTTGGTGTTGATAGAAAAGTGTCTGGTAATATTTTGTTATTTTTATCTATTTTTATGTAACAGTGGCTGGTGGACCAAAAGGGATGTGTGAGGACACACAAATGTAGGATAGGAGAAGAGGGACAAAATAGAGGTGGAACATCATTTTGTAGTCACTAAAGCTTTATTATATCACTTTTCTATAGTAGTTGCTTATGTTTTTTTAACCAATTATTTTGAGTTTTGAGCTATGGTTTTGACTAATTTGCTTGATTGGCTTCAGTTGCCCTTTGCCCCTAAAATCTCAAAATTCAGTCCCTGCCCCTTAGAAGAATTTCTTTGACATAGATTCAACTTTCAACATAATACATGTGTTTTTGTGACTCAGTGTTGAAACAACAGACCAAATGTTTTTCCACTGTATTTACTACAATATATTTTGGAGTGATATTTATGATTGGTTGGAAACAAAAATATTTCCAATAACTCCATTTACTAGAAAAAACATACATTGTGGGTATAATGATAGAAGATGAGAACATAACCTTTATTTTTAATGTCGTCATTTCTATATGGGCAAGTTTTATATTCATAAGAGTAGATGCATTAAAACCAAGCCTTTGATTAAGTGTAGTCTGGCCTAAGAGTGTCTCAATCCATAGTTTTAATAATGCAATTATCTATAAAGTGTAGCCTGGGAGTTGAATGTCCCAATGGGAGGATTGACCTCTATGCCAAAACCCTGGGGGGGTGCACCTCCTAGTTATTATGCCAGTGAAGTAGTATGAATAGGGATTCTTGTGAATTTTATGAATGCTGTCTCTAACTTTCCTGCTGTGCTGTTTGACCTCAGGAGGACATGACCACGCCACTTAGACGCCACTTGGACCACGCCTCAGATCTACCTGGCTCAAATGACTCGCAGCTGTCCCTGCCCAAAGATCTGGTTGTGCTGCCAATCAGGTTGCTGTCGGATGACTCCTGAGGCCACTGCCCACACCCCACCTGACTGTCCCAGTCCTGTCCCACTCCACACCCCACCTGACTGTCTCAGTCCTGTCCCAGTCCACACCCCACCTGACTGTCTCAGTCCTGTCCCAGTCCACACCCCACCTGACTGTCTCAGTCCTGTCCCAGTCCACACCCCACCTGACTGTCTCAGTCCTGTCCCAGTCCACACCCCACCTGACTGTCTCAGTCCTGTCCCAGTCCACACCCCACCTGACTGTCTCAGTCCTGTCCATCTGGTTAGGCTGTGGATTTGAATTCTGTTTTAGGACACTGGTCAAAGCCCATTTGCTTTTATTGACCTGTTTTTCTTCTGATCAAGCAAAAACATTGACTTGGACTATGTTGTTATGTACTCTTATAATCTTCACTCAGCACAGCCAGAAGAGGACTGGCCACCCCTCACAGTCTGATTCCTCTTTTGGTTTCTTCCTAATTTTGGAACGTACAAGGGAGGTTTTCCTAGCTACAGTGCATGAACTGTTGTTGCTAGTTCATTCGGCATTTTAGGCTGGGTGTCTGTAAAAACACTTTCCGACAACTGACGAAGTAAAAAGGGCTTTCTGAAATAAATTTTATTGATTCAAATAAAGATGGAAAAGTCTGGTTTTATGTGTTGTCATTTCAGGCTGTAAGGAAACAAAATGAAAACATTATGAAAGGGGTGTTTACTATACACACAGTATGTCAGCTGTTAAATAGATCTGACAATCAGCACATTGATATTTAATTGTTAAATACAACATGAGGCACTGCTGGCCTTCTAGGCAGAGTTCACCTGTCCAGTGTCTGTGTTCTTTTACACATCTCAAATTTTTCTTCTTATTGGCCAGTCTGAGAAATGACTTTTTCATTGCAACTCAGCCTAGAAGGCCAGCATCTTGGAGTCGCCTCTTCACTGTTGACGTTGAGACTGAGGTTTTGTGGTGTGGAAGATGGAAAATGTTCGCAATTTATCAAGTAAAAACTCCCTCAGTTATTAGCATAACAGTTAATTATTTCAGGTTTAATCGTATATACGGGAACAAGCATCATGACAAAAAGATTCCAAATACAGAGACCAACAGAGTAGTGTCATGACAGTTGTTCTGATTATGCATTTCAAGTTTCAAGCTTTTATTCTCTCCCAACAGTACAGATGACGGAATTAGCATTTGCAGAATGTACGTATAAGGAATAGTCGCCACTATGAGGTAGTCTAAAAATGCAAGGTTGTACACAGATAGCTCCAGGAGGCACAGAAAATCATAGCAAGTCGGTTGCCCAGACAACCCGGTCAAAGGCTGAAATATATCAATCTGGAAAGTTACTATATGGGGACTTCAGTTAACTATGCTCTTCCCAATACGGAATAAAGCTCTGTTCACCTGTAGGATATAAGTAATAATAACCCCCTGCTGTTCAAGAGCTTCCTCCTAGAGAACAGTTTCTAATGGCGGTTTTATGGCACAGGCTGATGCCTGTTTCTCTTACTGCCTAAAGGAGCCAAGGCCCTGCTCAGTCGACATTCCATTCATCACTGCCCCTGAACACAAGACAGTGGCCTTATAAGTTGGAGACAGAGAGAGAGAGACAAGTCTTTCAGTATATGTAATTAATTAAGCATACAGATTACAAAGGCCTTCTAACAGAAATTTGAAAAAATGAGGATATAATAACAAATTAATTTTCTACAGTGGGTACTATTTATTGAAGCTGCCAGTTAATGACCTGAGAGGCATATGTTTCTCAAACTAGACGCTCAAATGTATTTGTCCTCTTGCTCGGTTGGGAACCGGGGCCTCCCACTCCTCTTTCTATTCTGGTTAGAGCCAGTTTGTGTTGTTCGATGAAGGGAGCAATACACATTGTTGTATGAGATCTTCAGTTTCTTGGCAATTTCTCACATGGTACAAAAATATTAAATGTTGTCAGGTCTGAAGGCACAGTTTAGGATACACTGGTGTAGGTAGGTATGAAAGGTACAAATGTGAACTTTTATCAAAGTGATGGGATGGTAAAAGACTGAAGACAAAAAGCAACTGCAGATTCAAAGCAGATCACGTCATGTGTGAAGCATAGTGGAGGTTATGACATGAAATGACATGACATGGCATGGCTGCTTCTGGATCGGGGCCAGTGGCGGAGCTTAGCCTTCTCTCCCATGGGTGCGAACCTTAGCCGCAAAGCCCCACCCCCACCCCCCCATTGCAAATGCCTTGCTATCTGATTTCCCAACTAAAAGATAGTCAATAAATATTTAATACTATTCTCTCAAAAATATATGATTGTTTCATGTACCATGATGAACAGAAGCTTGTTATTAGGCTACAACAAAATATACCTGCACATACAAAACTTCGCTGCTAGCTGCTTTGGACCTGGATCGTAACTGTCATCTCTTTCGCTATAAGCTGTAATGTTGCTCCGATCATTGTAATGTCAGATCTATCCATTTTCTCTTGCTTCTGCTGCTCAACAACTTTACTAAAGACGTTTCATTATAATTTTTGTAATGTATTGCTTTTCTTTCCTCTGAGTGGCAGACATTTCTATGTTCCATTTTTATGTTGTTACTTAATTTTCCACTGTTCAAATCCTTAGCAAACGAGCCGACAAAATCCGACGTTATTAAAATGGCCTAAATATGCGGGAAACTTTCCCATCTGGCTACGCTGGTTACACTCCCACGGTCACAGATCGATCATCGATCATACAAATGCATTACGGAATCATTAAAAATATAGATGTTTATCACTTCAGTGTCAACTAAATAGTATATAGCAAATTAATCATAATATAACTTTATTCTGCTTGCTATGATTTTTTCAACCATAAGATAAACTTCTTTGGGGCCCCTGTGATTGGCTGCCTCTGATTGGGCCCACTCATCTTTCCTAATAAAGTAATAAATAATGGCAGCGGCAGAATTAATTCAGAAGTGAACAGAAGAATCTTGACTACTGTAGGTATATTTTCATAAAATGTTGTTATTACAGAGTTCATCAGGGGAAAAAGTGGAACGTTTTAGACTGGCCAAGTCAATCTCCTGATTTCAGGCCGATTTAATATGCAGTTCACTTGCTAAAAAGAAAACAGTAAGAAACTCCCCAGTAGAAACTTTTTCCAATGCCTATGCTCATACAAAATGGCAGATGGAACTTTGAGTGCTGTTATTCATTATTCAGCAGCTCATTATATATATCCTGTCATTTTAGTCAAATCAAGGGAATGAGAGAGATATGCAAAATTCAAACTGACATTTTCACCATGACTCTAGCACAGTACACCATGACTCTAACACGTAACTAGAAGGTAAGCTACTATATTTATGACATAATGCATTTGTCTGTTTTTCTTCCCTCCCTAATTTTAGGGAATGTTGTGATTATGCACTGCTTCCTATCAGAAACTCCCAGTGGACTTGGGACAATTGTTGTTGATTCCTGTTTCCTCCAAAGCACATCCACAGAGGGACAACGTAGGGCAACGATATTCTATTACTAACCCCTCAAACCCCGCCAGTGCTGGCCAATTGCATCACCATCTGTGGGACCCTTGGGCCAATCAGCCAGTAGGATCCAAACCCTGCTTTGGAAATATGACTTTACCACTTACATTCAGAAAAGCTTTCTTATTGAAAAACCATTCATAATGCTGTCGATTTTCTTTATGAAATGTGCTTTCAATGCTGTTCAAACCTGTTTATTTCACTACATTCCTAATTTTATTTGTCTAGTACATGTATTACCCATTATATTTGACACCGACTTAATTAATGAACATAGTAGAAGAATGGAGCTATATTTATATTCACTGGGGCTCACATTTTGCAGTTTCTTACTTTAATAATTAATCCATATGGTGAACAGAACTTCCTCCTGCCATCTGTACTTCCTCTTGTGACCATTCGTAGTACTACCCTACAATGTCATGCATACACTATTGTATTCAACAGATTGATAGAACTCTGAGTGGTGCCAACTTCAATATTTCTCAAAGTTAAATTTGTCAAGGGGAACAAAATCATATGTTGGAGAACAAGGGGAACAAAATCAATAGTATATCACAATACTTGACAAATTGCATTTGAAAAGATCAATAGTGGCAGCTAGTCAAAGCTGTCCGACAGAGATAGTAAACAAGATCAGAATCAGAAAGAGTTTTATTGCCAACAGAGTTTCACAACAAACAAGGAATTTGATTCCGGCCTGTGGTGAATGGGCTATCTACATATTTGTAAAAATATACTCATTTCAAATTAATCTTCTCAATCATTTACCCACAAATTAACTTGTACATTTGAATCACAGACAACAGTGAATTCAATTTTGAGCTATTTAGCCTCCTGATTGTATATAGTAGTTTGTTATTGTATTACATTGTAATATATATTAATATGATTGTTCTACGAAACTCAAAAAGAATGAAATGATCCGATTTCCCATTATTTTTAATCCATAATCACTGGTTCTATTGGGTTGAAATGATTATACCTTGTGGAAACACGTTTGAATATGAGCCAATTAATTCAGACTACCGATAACATAATAATGCTACAGTAGATGTACGCTGCTGAAACGAGTAACAACCGAAAACAGCAGTTCATAACACTGAGACAATAATCATATATTTTGTGCTGTTACACTGATTAATGTTTACTAATGACTCATAATTGTATCCTAATTTTGTTAGTTGGTGTTTAGTAATGAAGGGCCTACTTTGCATCAGCAACACTGACTCAGTGACAAACAAGACATTCATAAGAAGACAATAGATAGCACCTTTATTCATAGCAACTAGTTTCTAAAAAATGAATCATTTGATTGTTAATCATAAATATAATAATAAATTGTGTCAGGCATTCATTGATGCAATGGTATGCAAAATCATGTGCCTACTAAAGAGCTACTTCAATTAGGGTACAATCATTTGGCAATCAATTATTTATTTTGCAATCAATAATTTTATTTTATTATGTTGTTAATGAAAATAAGGCACACGTTTGTGCATTTAACAAGTTGCACCATATCGTGGCATTATAATGTAATGTTGTACAAAGATGAAAAGCTTTATTGTTATAATTTTTTAGCTAGAACATTTAGCCTAGGCTACTAAAACAAACACCAAAACCAGCTCCGTGATGTCGTCAGGGAGGAGTGGAAGAGGACTCCAGTGGCAACCAGGTGAAGCTCTGGTGAACTCCATGCCCAAGAGGGTTAAGGCAGTGCTGGAAAATAATGGTGGCCACACAAAATATTGACCCTTTGGGCCCAATTTGGACATTTTCACTTAGGGGTGTACTTACTTTTGTTGCCAGCGGTTTAGACATTAATGGCTGTGTGTTGAGTTATTTTGAGGGGACAGCAAATTTACACTGTTATACAAGCTGTACACTCACTACTTTACGGCAAAGTGTAATTTCTTCAGTGTTGTCACATGGAAAGATATAATCAAATATTTGCAAAAATGTGAGGGGTGTACTCACTTTTGTGAGATACTGTATGTGAGTGCTGTCTAGACGAGGCATCAAGAAATGAGCCTTTTAGCGAAGCAATGTGTTGGAAAGCCTCATCGATTCAACAAGGCCTCGTTTGGCCCTGACTACGGCAGGATGGCTTTTACAGTGAGACCGAGTCAGTCATTTACAAGTCTTTTTTACTTAGGCAAAGGCTTCTTCTGTTTTATTAATGAAATCAGTAATCAACTAACTATATTAATTGTTATAGTCTGCGTTCAATTATCAGTTATTAACATGTCTTTATGATGTTCCTGCCTTGATCTTTTTTTCTCGGCAAATGTACATAGATTTTGATCGGAGAACTGAGCTGGTGTCGCAGTTGTGAAGGCAGGACACAGGCGCAGAGAAGTGGTAGTCGAAATCCATTTCTTTTAATGTGGTTAAAAGGAAAACAAAACAAAGCAGCAACCAACTGCCACTGAGCAGAACACAGAAACAATACTCCACACTGGGTGTGGAAAACAACTCAACTTAAAAAGGATCCCCAATTGGAGGCAACGACATACAGCTGCCTCCAATTGGGGTGAACAAAAACATCTATCTCTGCAAGGTCCTGACTATGACCCCTAACCCAGCACAGAGATGGCTCTAGGGGCATAGCCAGGACGTGACAGCTGTTGAACCGGGTATGAAGCAAGTGATGAAGCATGTTGTAGAAATCCACTGTCAAACGTTTGAATGAACGATACAACTGAACAAGTAACTAGAAAATGGACTTGTGAGTCCCAAGTCAATAAAAATATTTGTTCAAACTAACACTTGGTTCGCGAACTGCACATTGTAAATTGATAAGGATCTTGGTATTTTTGTGCTCCCTCCATTTCTCCAAATCAACGGAATCGTTCTGATAATGATGTATGTCATTCTCTCCTACATCCAACAACTCTCGAAATCTGGCCATTTCATTGGCTTTTATTTCAGGGACTGGCAAAGGTTATTCATCAGGTAATCGAAACCTGATCGAAACAATATGACATAATCAACACTTCGTTTGCTTAGATCACTGACTTGGCCACTTTGAAACAGGCTTCAACATTATGATTGAAATCACATAGTAGCCTACATACTATGTACTATCAGTATGTACTTCGCGGATGATGGTGAAGTACATACTGTTTAGTATATAGTAAGCTAGTATGCAAGTATCGGGGCCAACTGGGACATAGACTACAACCTCGTCATAAAATTGTCTCAACATTAGATGATTTTGTTTCGCATTAACATCATGCCAAGTTTGAAAATTTAGCTAGACACCGTTAAGCATTTTGTTCAACTGAATAACGTTTCCTATGAAGTTTATTTCTACCACAAATAGAATCTATGTATGGCTTTTACCACTGGCAGTTGTAATAGCTTATTAGCCAGTAATAGGCCTACTAGCATCTTGGAATAGTCATAAGAATTGTGCAATTGCTAGTGAAACTGAAGACGAACTTACACTGCCAAAGCTATTTCATTTCATGGCACAACAACGTTCGTTTTTCTTTCATTCGTGAATTACATTGATACAATAACTATCAATAAAGCAGACGATAACTGACTGTTTTGTCAAGTGAAAAGACAAGAGAATCAGGGAAACCCCTACTCTTTTACTGCGCAAGGGGCTGTGGTCTATAGTACCCCAAAAAGCATGAATGGATGCGTAAATATTAGACCATCCGGGAACTTTTGGCATACTATTTTTAGTGTAGCTACTATGGTTTGAGACATACTAATCTTCTCGCATACTGATCTGGCATCTGGTACTATATAGTATGCAAGTATGCGATTTGAGATTCAACCTATGTTTCAGCATCACAGTGTCGCAAAGGTTTGGATACCTGTTTCACCAGCACCCATCACTATTTTATACCATATGTAATGTTGTTCTGTTCTGTTTCATGTCTGGTTTTAAGTTGGATTATGTATTAGTTCTTTTATTAAAAGTCCTCCGTTCTCCCAGTGCATGTGTAGGCCTACTGCGTCCATGTCTGCAGCGTTACAGCTGTTATTTAATGCGACAAAAAAATATTTTATAATTCCTACAGTACATTTGAATTAAGTAAAACTTTTCCAATACCTATGCTCATACAACAGGGGGGATGGAACTGAGTGCTGTTTTTATTTGTTGAAATATATATTCATTGCCTCATATTCATCTTTTAATTGTCTTTTCTGTAAAGCAAAAATAGAAATGTTGATATTATATAGGGCAGTTTTGCATAGTACTGTACATGCAGCAGGATCCATATTTATATATCATGTTAGTTAATCAAAATTGGTTCATGGGTTTCACCTATCTCGTTTAATATGGTCACCTGTTCCTCATCGAACCCTCATTATATCCCTATTTAAGTTCCTCCTGTCCCAGTGTTTATTGTTTGTCATTGTTTAATGTTACATCTTTGTCTCGTTTGGCATTCACGACCCTTTGTTCATGAACCTCTGCGCCTGTGTCCTACACTAGTACAACATTACAGATGTAGAGCTATTCTGATTTTCACCATGTCTCTAGCACAGTACAACCACATGTTCAATCTGCTAATTATCATCACTAAAGGTATGCTAATTATGTTATTCTGCATTTGTCAGTTTTTTCCCTCACAAATTTTGTGAAATCCAATGTTGTAATTAAGGCACCACTTCATATCAGAAACTCCCAGCTGACTTGGAACAGTTGTTGCTGATATTATTCCAAAGCGAGAAGACGTAACCGTATTCTATTACTAACCCTTCAAACCCTGATGGTGCTGGCCAGTTGCACCACCCTCTGTGACTCCTGGTTTGAACTCTGGTTTTGAAATGTTGCAGTTAACTGTGAGGCTGTGACTATTTAAAATGACACACCATTGATTTTCTTCATGAAATGTGCTCTCAATATGGTTCAAACCTGTATATTTCACTGCATTCACTGCATTCGTGTGTGCATGTGCGTGTGTGTGTGTGTGTGTGTGCATCTGTGTGTGTGTGTGTGTGTGTGTGTGTGTGTGTGTGTGTGTGTGTGTGTGTGTGTGTGTGTGTGTGTGTGTGTGTGTGTGTGTGTGTGTGTGTGTGTGTGTGTGTGTGTGTGTGTGTGTGTGTGTAAGTGTGCGTCTGCGTGTAAGTGTGCGTCTGTGTGTAAGTGTGCGTCTGCGTGTAAGTGTGCGTCTGTGTGTATTTATGTGTGTTCATGTTAATATGCATGACGTGCAGCACGGGAATGTTTGGGTGTGGGCCTTGCAAATGTATTTTTGACATTTGCAGAAAATGAAGCTGTTCTTCTTGTGAGGGCAACTCACCCTCGTTTCCAGTAGGCACATTTGGATGTTTATTTCACTAAACTTATCATTGAATGTATCTAGTGTGTGTATTAAATGATATGTATGTAATGTATACATTCAGTTGTGCTCAAGTTTGCATACCCTGGCGGAAATTGTGAAATTTTGGCATTGATTTGGAAAATGACTGATTCATGCAAAAAAAAAAACTAAAAACCTAATAAAAGTATTTTATTTAAGGATAGTGATCATATGAAGCCATTTATTATCACATAGTTGTTTGGCTCCTTTTTAAATCATACTGATAACAGACATCACCCAAATGACACTGATCAAAAGTTTACATACCCTTGAATGTTTGGCCGTGTTACAGACACACAAAGTGACACACAGGTTAAAATGGCAATTGAAGGTTAATTTCCCACACCTTTGGCTTTTTAAATTACAATTAGTGTCTGTGTATAAATAGTCAATGTGTTTCTGTCTTCATGCAGGTCTTTCTCAGCTGGTAGAAACCCAGCAGCTCGTCATAGTAACCCTGGGAGGGGATGCTCACTTCAGCTGCCGACTCATGGAACCCAAAGTCATCCTGCAAGTCACCTGGCAAAAAGAGACACCAGGAGGGAATGAAAATGTGGCCTTCTATAACAAACGTTTTGGTCCAAAAGTAAACCCACCTTTCCAAACAAAAGTGACATTTCTAAACATGGGACTTTAGAACTGCTCTATAGTCATCAGAGGAGTATCAAGAGAAGATGAGAGCTGCTACAAGTGTCTGTTCAATACTTACCCAGGTGGAGCTATCAGTGGAAGGACCTGCCTTCAAACTATTGGTAATATGCAGTTCATTCAAGTATGATTTATTTAAGACAGGAACAATCTCCTCTAAACCTGTTTGAATACCTCAGTGGTCATTGAGATGTGCTCAATGTAAATCATGATATCTGTTCTACAGAGCTGTATGGACCTACACTCCTAGTAACACAAACCAGTGACAGTCACACCCTCTTCTCTGGGTTAACTCTCTCCTGCTCTGCCACGGGACGACCTGCTCCAATAGTGACCTGGGATGAAACCGTATAACTTAATTTTGAAAACTCTACAACGGTCAATTTCACCCATCCCAATGGAACTGTTACTGTCACTGTAACTTCCACACTGGCAGTTCCCAGTCTACCTGACAATGACACCGTGTTTAGGTGTGTGGTGTCATCTGACAGTGCCATCAAGGAGGGCTCCATGAAGATTCCAACCTCTTTTACTGCTCAGAAACGGTTTGAGCTAATTTATTCATTATAAAAATCTGGAACAAGTCATGCAGTTGTATTGTATTTGTGTTTTTGTGGTCTAGGTCCAACTATAACTCCAGTCTCCAGTGATGGTTGGATAAGAAGTCATGGTGTGTAGTTATTACAGTAAACTAATGTCTGTCCTAGACATTGAATTTTCACCTTTATTAATGTGTCAATTGTACTGGACTTATGTTGTCATCTTTTCTATTCACAGGGACAGTGTTTGGAGCAGTGATGGGTTTAGTGGTTCTCTTTGCTTTAGTCTGCTGTATAGTTTGGTGGCTGCGTAAGAGAAGTCAAAAGAGCAGGTATGTTCTATCCTAGATGTCACAAACAAATTCAGTTACTTTGAGGGGTGATAAGTATTTCACTGTTTCAAGCTACTTCATTATTTGTCTTGTTTCATGTACAGAGAAGAGAGAAAACAACAAGAGGATGCTGAAATCAGAGAGACCCTAACAAGGACATCAGTCAAACACCAAGAAAAATAGAATGAGTGATTTAGGACTTCATGGTGGGTACAGTTGTGGTCAAATGTTTTGAGAATGACACAAATATTAATTTTCACAAAGTCTGCTGCTTCAGTATCTTTAGATATTTTTGTCAGATGTCACTATGGTATACTGAAGTATAATTACAAGCATTTCAGTGTCAAAGGCTTTTATTGACAATTACATTAATTTTATGCAAAGAGTCAATATTTGCAGTGTTGACCCTTCTTTTTCAAGACCTCTGCAATCCGCCCTGGCGTGCTGTCAATTAACTTCTGGGCCACATCCTGACTGATGGCAGGCCATTCTTGCATAATCAATGCTTGGAGTTTGTCAGAATTTGTGGGTTTTGTTCGTCCACCCGCCTCTTGAGGATTGACCACAAGTTCTCAATGGGATTAAGGTCTGGGGAGTTTCCTGGCCATGGACCAAAATTTTTTATGTTTTGTTCCCTGAGCCACTTAATTATCACTTTTGCCTTATGGCAAGGTACTCCATCATGCTGGAAAAGGCATTGTTCATGACCAAACTGTTCTTGGATGGTTGGGAAAAGTTGCTCTCAGAGGATGTGTTTATTCTTTATTCATGGCTGTGTTCTTAGGCAAAATTGTGAGTGAACCCAATCCCTTGGCTGAGAAGCAACCCCATCAGTATCATTATTTCTATGCACATTTTCCAACTCCAAACCATATAAACTTGAATGCTCACTGGATTGAATCATTTTCAGGTGATATGTATTTGTGTAATGAGGGAGGGTGTGGCAACAGTGAATAACACCTAATATCAAGGTGTGCATAATTATTAGGCAGCTTCATGACCTCAGGTAAAATGGGCCAAAAAAGAGATTCAACAGACACTGAAAAGTCAAAAATTGTAAAATGCTTTTCAGACGGATGCAACACTCTTGAAATTGCTAAACTATTGAGGCGTGACCACTGGAAAATCAAAGGTTTTGTTGCGAATAGTCAACTGGGGTGCAAAAAACGCATGGAGAAGAAAAGGCGCAAATTAACTGCAAAAGACTTGAGAAGAATTAAACATGAAGCTACCAGAAACCCATTATCCTCCAGAGTGCCATCATATTCCAGAACTGCAACCTACCTGGAGTGTCCAGAATTACAAAGTGTCAAGTGCTCAGAGACATGGCCAAGGTCAAGAAGGCTGAAAAAAGACCACCACTAAATAAAATTTGAAATGTACTGTATAGATTGGGCAAAGAAATACCTGAAGACAGATTTTTCAAAGGTTTTATGGACAGATGAAATGAGAGTGACTCTTGATGGACCAGATGAATGGGCCCATGGCTGGATCACTAAAGTACACACAGCACCATTTCAGTCAGGTGCCAGCCAGGTGGAGGAGGGGTACTGGTATGGGCTGCTATCATTGGACCTTTTCGCGTTGAAGATGGACTGAAACTCAACTCCCAAACCTACTGCAAGTTTCTGGAAGACACTTTCTTCAAACAGTGGACAGGAAAAAGTTCTCAGCATTCAAAAAGGCCATGATCTTCATGCAGGACAATGCTCCATCACATGCATCCAAGTACTCCACTGCTTAGCTAGCAAGCAAGGGCCTCAAAGATGCTCGAATAATGACCTGGCGCCCTTCCTCTCCTGACTTAAATCCTATTGGGAATTTGTGGGCCCTTCTCAAACGTGAGATTTACAGTCAGGAAAGACAATGCACCTCTTTGAACAGCATTTGGGAGGCTGTGGTTGCTGCTTCAGCGAAAGTTGATCGTGAACAGATCAAGAAACTGACAGACTCCATGGATGGAAGGCTCATAGCTGTTATTGAAAAGAAGGGTGGTTATGTTGGTCACTGAATATTTTAGAAAGGACAAACATTTTAATTAATTTTCATTTTGTGTTACTTATTTGTTATACTTAATTTAAAAATTGTGAATAAACATGTGAGTTGAGAGAAATTATTTTTTTAATTAGTTGCCTGATAATTCTGCACACCAATTGTTGCCTAATAATTCTGCACTCTTATGTATTCCCCTGAGAAAGATCAAAACTCACTTTTCCTTTGTTTAACATTCAGGTTTGAGGTTCAATTACAGTATCTCACAAAAGTGAGTACACCCATCACATTTTTGTAAATTTTTGATTGTATCTTTTCATGTGACAACACTGAAGAAATGACACTTTGCTACAATGTAAAGTAGTGAGTGTACAGCTTGTATAACAATGTAAATTTGCTGTCCCCTCAAAATAACACAACACACAGCCATTAATGTCTAAACCGCTGGCGTTTTTATCAAAAAGTTCTATTTTGGTTTCATCTGACCATATGACATTCTCCCAATCCTCTTCTGTATCATTCAAATGCTCTCTAGCAAACCTCAGACGGGCCTGGACATGTACTGGCTTAAGCAGGGGGACACGTCTGACACTGCAGGATTTGAGTCCCTGCAGTGTGTAGTGTGTTACTGATGGTAGCCTTTGTTACTTTGGTCCCAGCTCTCTGCAGGTCATTCACTAGGTCCCCCCGTGTGGTTCTGGGATTTTTGCTCACCGTTCTTGTGATCATTTTGACCCCACGGGGTGAGATCTTGCGTGGAGCCCCGGATCGAGGGAGATTATCAGTGGTCTTGTATGTCTTCCATTTTCTTATAAT